>OX439129.1:54065971-54228722 GCA_949318235.1 Ecdyonurus torrentis
TTATTTTGTGGTTGTATCTTTAAAATATATTTTATAGACTTAAAAACGAAGCTTCTTTTTCTCCTGACTAAACTTTATTTTTGTAAATATAAAATATCTTGCGTTGCAAAATTTTAAAAAGAAAAAAAAAAAAAATCCATATTCATAATAAAACGATAGAAAATTTATAAATTTAACAATATCATATATTGATATATAACATAGTAAAATGAAAGCTCATATATGGCACTACAGAATGTGCATATTTAGGTCAATTTATTCAAATTTTTTTATAATAATTTGATTTGTTCAAAACAGATTCAAAACTGAAAAAACTGGAATTTTTTAATTTGTGGTTTTATCTATAAAATATATTTTACAGAGTTGAAAACGAAGGTTCTTTTTCTCCTGACTAAACGTTACTTTTATAAACATTAAGTATCTTGTGTTGCAAAATTTAAAAAAATAATAATAATAATAATCTATTTCAATATTCATACTAAAATGATAGAAAATTTATAAATTTAACAATATCATATATATACGCACACACCCTACAGTCCTATAAGATTTTTTGAGGTTTTGATAAAATTTAAGTTTTGTTAAAAAAGTTTACCAATCAAAAACGTACGTATAAAAAAAAAAAAACTAGAAATATTACGAAAACAAAAGTTATAAAATATATAGTTATAAAAAATATGTATGGTATAATGTTATTTTTTTTATTTATTATTATTATTTTTAATTTAAAATTACTATATGCATTTTAAATTATGCTAGTAAATGACAACAGCGTAAAAAATTACAAAATTTTTAAGTATACAGTAATTAAACACGAAATTTTTTAATTAATATTTAATAGATATGATGATAAAACATTATATATTTAAAAAATAATAATAATAACTAATATAATATTAATACTGTATACACATATTTTAAATTTGCATCGAAATATTTATAATGAAATTTATATTTTTATATTAAAATATTATTAAAGCGGCAATAATATATGCAATAATATAAAAAAATGCAAAATGTATTTATTTCTTAATTAAAAATACTTTTATTATTATTATTTACATTATGTTTAAATTTATGAATCTTAGCGCTTTAATCATCAATAAATTTTATAAATAATGAAAAAATATATTGGCTTTTTTTTTTTTTTCTTTCTCTTCCACAAAATTAATTTGCATTTAAATTCCCCATGTTATGATGTCCTCTTTTCAAGGAATTATAATTATAAATAGCAAGCGAATACATAAACATGCGTAACATTATTTTAATACAATTTTTGTGTTTATCAAAAGTGTCAGAAATATATATTCTTAGATATATAGGGTGTATATTCATTCATGTTAAAGTCGACGCCATGTTGGATAACTCAATAACATGGGTGGCATAGGAAAATAAATCATTTTGCCAGTTTAAAAACACTATGCAATATTTCTGAGAACATTGATGTTGTAAATATGTTGAATTAGTATCTCAAGTATGTGAGAAAAGTAACAATAACAAAAAATGAAGCGATTTTTCAAAGAAAATTGGCTTAAACAAAGTTTATCCTATCTGAGCAATGTTATTCACTACTCCAGTATGGCCTCCAAGCGCAATAAATATGACGTCATCCACATACACCCTCAAAGTGCACATTATATGTATGTATGGCCCATTTAATATTATTTCTGCAGGTCTCTATCATCGGAAAATGTGCACAATCGTGTTTCTCTATGGCACAATATGGTTTTATAACAAAACTAAAAAAAAAATAATAATAATAATACTGTACCAATATAATAATAATAATCCTCTTCCCCGTTCAATCTATTATTATTTATTAGGTTAATATGTGTAAAGACTTTCAATAAACATAAGATATACATATTTGTATGCTGAAATACAAATAATTAATTGTTCGATTAACCCTATACCTGTACGCATGACGTCATTCTGAATGCTTTTCATAAATAATAATAACAACATACGCAACAATGACAAAAAATTATAGAAATTTATAATATAATGGGGCTAAGAATACTTGGAAAATTCTGTTGTACTTTAGAATAATACACATCGTATACGTATCCAAGATTGGCATACCCACACAGCACTGAATGACCTATAGATATCTTACGTATATCCCAAAATATATCCCATTTATCTCCGCTGAAGGTCCACAGAAAATCCAAATGTCCCGCCCGCTGGAATATACCATGTAGATCTATGGGATATATTAAAAAAAGTACATTTAATGTTAAATTAAATGCGATATGATAGAAAAAATTGGGGGTTTCGGGGGGGGGGGGTATATAGGCAATGTATTTTTTAACTTTGTTTTTAGTATTTTCCCAATTTTACATGGGCAAATAAAAAACCCCAACTCCCCCCCCCCCCCCCCCCCCCCCGTCCGGGGAAGTGCTATTGGTGTGCGGTGTGCGTGCCCAAGTCCGAAAATATTAATGACTTGTCAAAATTGTGTGATTTCAATTAACATGGGCAACCCCCCAACCCTCCCCCCCCCCCAGGTCGGGGAAAGGGCTTTTGGTTTTTGCCCAAGTCAGAAAATATTCATGACTTTAAGTTGTGTGTCTTATCCACTGAGACACGAAATTAATTGAAGGATATATAACATGGATATTCGGAGGATATTACTACCACAACTTTTCAGTCTGACTTAAAAAGTTAGAGATGGATTTTCAAAATTAAATTAAGTTAATTGATTATTAAATTTGTAGTTGTTTTATGATTTGAATTGTTTGCTTATAATTAAATGCACAAAACCCATACTTTATACTATTTTAAAATTAATTATTTAGCACGATATAAAAAAATTAGCATCATTTAAAATTCACAAATAAACGCTGCCCCCTGGTGGATATACCTATGGATATTTGGATATTTTTGGGATATCTAATGGATATAAAGAATTTAAAATATTAAAGTGACTAAAAAAATCAATTAGCATGAAATATAACTTTTAGGTAATAAATTCATAACATATATCATAAAATCTCTCAATAAAACTAATTTTGTGAGTGAAATTTTATATATCCACTCTTGCATATTCTATGGATATACCAGTGGATATAAAAAAATTGCCCCAAAAAATATTTATTGATTAAAATTATAAATAAAACTTAATATAATTGTCAGCTCATGAGAAAAACGGGTTGAAAATAAGTAGATAATTAATTTTGGATATGTTTTTTTATATCCAAGCTAAATATCCCATAGACATTCAAGGTTCATTTAAAATGGACGGGATATATTTTGGATATTGGGATATCCAATGAATATCTATTGGATAAACCGTGCTGTGTGGGTATTATATTCAAGATTAAAACCCATATATAAATCTGTGTATATATATATAATTATTAAAATGGAAAATATATGAAGCGGCTACAAATAGGCGAACAAAATCGGTTGGTATGTATTTATTTTATTTTGCAAAAATCTGAATTCTTTTTGATCAAAATTAATTATGTCATGATTACATATACGAAATTTTTGTAATATTTACAGAAAAATTAAACATTAAAAAAAGGCAATAAATATTACATATTTTTGTAAGATAAATAAAATTTTAAGTGACTTTATTTAAAATGCAAAACCTTGAATAAATGCATGATTATTTTTTGCATTAAAATAAAGTTAATTTAAATGAAAAAATAACTAGATAAAATAGAGATTTCGCTTGAAATATTTAGCGAGATAATAAAAATAATACTGCCACAATAAAAATTGTGTATACCCGTCAAATTTACTCATAAATTTAGTAGAGAAAATTTAATTAGAATTGATAAAAATATTACCATAATATATATTGTGAAACAATACTACAAAAAATACATATAGAAGAACATCAAAATAAATAAAAAAAATTGTAATATTTAGAACAAATTGAATTATAATATGATAAAATTGTTTCTTCTATTTTAAATCTCAAAACAAACATAAAATTTTGAATATAAGAATTTCGCTTACCTCGTTTTAGCAAAGTAAAATGTTCTCGCAGTAACTCACTTTACTTTATTATTGTTATCAACTTTAGCTGACTAATCAGTCACTGTTTTTATCACACATTTACAATAATCTATTTATAGATATAAGCCTAGCTTCAGTATATTGAGAGATATAGAATGTAGACACACGGTACAGTACAGTACGTATTATCTTGGCCAAGACATTTCATACACTGCGGACTGCGGAACTGCGATTGTGTTGTGTATCTGTCAGCTCGAGCCGGCTGCCGGCTGCCGGCTAGCCATGCAGGCCATGCACTCCGATGCACTCTCTCTCTCTCTCTCTCCTCTCCCACTACTTGCTGTGTTCAGTGTGTTGTGTTCTGGGTTCTGGCTATAGTAACTAAAATAGGTAGTATGGTCACCGCATTCTTATGTCCAGGGGTGTCACCACATTTTGTAAGTCTGTGATTGGCGTAGAAAGAAAACAGTTTGTACGGAGATGCCCGAAGTCACTTCGACAGCCAATCTTACCGGAGGATTACAAAGTCTCAGAAAATCATTAATTAATAATATTAATCAACTGAGGAGGATATTCATAGATTTAAAAACAATAGCTGACTTATTTAGGCATGTTTTGATATGATTTTTATGTCATGACAATTTGTATTAGTTGCGCTATGATTTATTAAAGTGACCCTCTTTTAACATGGGTTAAATGGGTTTAGATAGGACGGTGTGAAGTGAAAAACTGATTTTGGTGAATCGACTGCGTACTACCTTTATAATTACCATAGCAGCAGTGGCAGCCTGGCGTCTCTCACTCATGCTCTCTCCCTTGACTCGACCGTCAACCACTAAACTGCCGTCAAAACATCATACAGTAGTCATCGTCATCATGATGCTCGCTCGCTGCCCGCGCCTAGCTGCCCTGTATGTAGCATCAAGTGATCGTCATGAAGGACAATAGGGTGTTTGGTGCATGACGTCATAATGATTGCGCTTCGACGCCATACTGAAGCAATGGTTCATTAGGGCTATTATCATTAAAAATTTGTAAAAATATATATCTATTTTTTATTCTCGCATTTTTGAAAACTCGTATAATAATATAGAGTGTAGTCGAATGACGTCATATTTAATGCAATTAGATATCATATACTGGAGTAATATATGATTATATAACATTGCTCTGCAGTATTCAACTAACTTCGTTTATGGCTATTTTCTTTGCTAAATCGGTTTATTTTTATTATTATTATTTTTCTTACCAACAATATATTAATTAATGTTAATGCAATCTATATGTTATTAGCATTAAAAATCACTGATCTTTAAACTGGTGAAATTCATTTTCCTATGCTAC
Source organism: Ecdyonurus torrentis (assembly GCA_949318235.1). Classification (NCBI taxonomy): domain Eukaryota; kingdom Metazoa; phylum Arthropoda; class Insecta; order Ephemeroptera; family Heptageniidae; genus Ecdyonurus; species Ecdyonurus torrentis. The sequence goes on from OX439129.1 coordinate 54,071,285, forward strand.
CCATCCAACATGGCTAAAAAAAAAATAATAAAAAAAATATTAAATGTTAAAAAAAAAAATAATTAAACATGTTATAGCCATTAAAAAATTTCAGGAATCGGTAAAAATCTCAAAAATCGCATAAAAAAAATATAAAAAAAAATTATAATTAATATTATAACACGTAAAGGAATTCCAGCCAAGACTTATTAGTCTTGATTCCAGGGTCGGACTGGCCATAAGAGCAAGTCCGCAATTGCGGACGTGGCCCCCCCTGTTTGGAGGCCCCTAAGGCCCAAAAAGGGGCGTAACTAGGGTGTTACGCCCCCTTTGTGGCCCCTTAAGAGGGTGTTACACCCCTTTTGCGGACGAGGCCCCTTGATTGCCAGTCCGACCCTGCTTGATTCCACCCCTTTTTTTTTTTACATAAATAGAGTGCGCCACTTTACCGCCATATAGTAAAGATTTAACCAGTTTCGCCAATATCAAGCAATAAATTTGTAAATTAGCAAATTTATGATCAACTATAACAAATACACAGAATAAAGAGATAAAGTCAAATACTACTGATAATGGCAAATGTACTAACTTCTACAAAGATATTGATTATGAAATTCTGAATGTAAATATAAAAAATACAATTGGCAAATCAAATAAAAATTTAAATTTAAATGAACAAGCAAATAATCTAACTAGTACTATTTTAAAAAATCTTGAGAAATTTAAAACTACTAAGCAAACAAAAAAAAGCAAATTAATTTGTCATAACTGGTTAAAAAATCCTGATTATATCATAGCCACAAGAAATTACAATAATGAATGGAATAAATTTTTATGGTATAAAATTTGTAATTTTAGTGAAAACAAATGTAAAACTCAATATCGAATAGTAAAAAAATGCAGAAATAAAAAAACATACCTTCTGAGGAAATTAAAAGCAGAATACTTTAAACAACAAATTGATTCTAGTAAGCATGATTCTAAAACCATGTGGAAAACACTTAAATACCTAATAAATGTAAATAGCACTACCAAAACAAATGTCTTGGAAGACATTAAATTTGAAAATAATGACTCAAATACTATACATTATGTCGACAAATATAATGAATTCCTAATTAAAAGTATTAAAGATATTGAATCATCTATACAAACTGATGGTAACTATGACCCTAAAAATAATATCAAAGTACCTAAGGATTTACCAGGATTAAACAAATTCAAATCTCTTCAAATTGATGACTTAAATAAAATAGTAAATGAACTTGAAAATAAGCATTCAATGTGTGAAGGTATGAGCACAATAATATTTAAAAAAATATATCCATCCTTGGCTGTAAATTTACTTCAAGTTATAAATTTGTCTTTAGAAACTGGTATTGTTCCAAAAAACTGGAAAAAGTCAACAATTATCCCCATACCTAAAATAACGTCTCCTAAGCTACCTCAAGACTTACGTCCTATTAATATGTTACCAATCTATGAAAAAATTCTTGAAATTGCAGTACATAGGCAGTTGATGAATTTCTTTGAGATAAATGGACTTCTTTATGAAAACCAATTTGGCTTTCGTAAGAAACGTTCAACGGAATCAGCAATTCAACTACTGCTTACTAAATGGAGAGCTTCTATAAATAACAACAAGTTTATTATAACTGTCATGCTGGATTTGAAAAGAGCATTTGAAACAATAAATAGAGAAATGTTATTAAATAAACTTCAATGCTATAGGGTAAACGGGACCGTATTAAACTGGATTAACGATTATTTATCTGGTAGAACCCAAATAGTCCAAGTAAATGGAAATAAATCAAAGGAGATTCCTTGTGAAATTGGGGTCCCTCAGGGGTCTGTATTAGGGCCCCTGCTTTTTATCATTTACATGAATGACCTAGCTTCAAATGTAATACATGTGGATGTGAATCTTTTTGCAGACGACACGCTAGTATGTATTGAGGGAGATGACTTTACGGAAACTCTCACTAAACTTAATAATGATCTATCTATCATATCTAAATGGTTCTGTAATAATAAACTTAAACTTAATGCATCAAAGTCAATGGCAATGCTTATTGTAAATTCAAAAACAAAAAGAGATAATATCTTGGCAAATAATAATCGCAAGGTGATTTTGGATTACACTGAATTGGAATTCAGTGAATCTGTATAAAATATCTTGGAATCATAATTGATTACCTATTAACCTTTACTGAACATATATTGTATACAGCAAATAAAATTTCTAAAAAAACAAACTACTTAGGAAGAATTAGCAAATACTTAACAAAATGGACAAAAGAAATAATTTTTAACACAATAATAGCTCCTCACTATGAATATTGTTCATCGATATTTCTGGATGCAAATGTCAGAGATATTGATAAACTAGAGAAATTACAAAATAAAGCTATGAGAATTATTCTGAAATGTGATTGGTATACTAAGAAAAATGATATGCTTAAGAAATTAAACTGGTTAAGTGTCAAACAAAAAATTGAATTTAAAGTACTGTGTTTCATTCATAAAATCACTTCAATGAAAGACGACATCTTTAGTAACTACTATAAAAAAAATAATGAAATTCATAAACATGATACTAGACAAGCAAAAGAATTCCACATGTTTTCTCAATCCAACAAATCAAGCCAAAAGTCTTTATTTGTTAATGGCATAAAATTATATAACAAACTCAATCAAGTTGACAAAGAATTAAACGTTAAAAATTTCAAAAAACAAGTATTCAATAAACTTAAATGCAGTGATATTTAAAATTAAAATAAGATAATAAACCTACATTATTATAAACTATATACCCTATGATTGAAAGTGAAGTGTAACATCAAAATAAATCAGTGTTAATGAAGTGTTAATAAAATAGCATTAAATTGCTAAAATTAACTAACAAACAAACAAACAAAACAAAACTCTCCATATATGTGGTCAACGTTATTTAATGCTAACATATGGCGTCGACTTTTATATTAAAATAATTATGCAACCATCCTATAGATAGAAGAGCTGCATACGTACCTAGCTCCAAAAGTCAAGGGCATCAAAATCTCTGCTCTTTCTCTCGTGTTCTGCTTCCTGTATGTAACAATAATAATAATAATGTATAGTGCATTTTACTGTATATACCACGCTGTATAATACGCATTTGATATTTGATCTTATACCTTTCAGAAAAAAAAAAAGGACAAAAAGGAATAAATTTTAGTATCACATTTTTAGTGTTGTATAATTTTGTAATTTATTAAATAATTGCAATTTGCAATGTTATTTTCATTCACTTTCTCTCTCTCTCTCTCTCTCTCCCTCTCTCTTTCTCCAAAAAATTCAAGTAAAAGTGCGTTTTTGTTATTATAAATATTATATTATATAAAAATATTAGGCCGAAATTTAAGTCTCCATAAAGGGTGCTAATCAGGCCATACTCTTCTCGCACACCTTTTTTAAAATAAATATCTATTTTCCACCTTATAATTTCATTTAAATTAATAAACTAAATATATATATTTTTTATTTATTTAATAATAACCCAGAAATTTATACATAAATATTATTTCAATTCAATTATTTAAATTCATTATATTTCAAAAATAATAATATATAGTTAAAAATACATAATATAAAAAATTTAATATATTTATAAAATTTCCTGGTTTAATGTATTAAAATATAATATTTAAATAATATTTTAATATATATAATAATTAATATAATAAAATACAATATTTATTTATGATAATACCGTACGTAAAATTAGTTTTATTATACATTTTTGGAATTTTTTTATTGTAAAATTATAAATTTTACTTTACTTTTGATTATTATTATTATTATTAATCGGATAGAGACAGAGACAGATCCTTTTTTAATAAAAAGTGTTTTTTGTAATTAGTAGTGTTATATATCATTTTAAAGAGGAACTTTTCGGCTAGGTGTTACAATAAAGAAAAATGGGGAAAAAATAAAAATTTGATTTTTTAAGGCAATTTTAAAATTCCGTTTTCTAAAAGTTAAAAATAAAAACACTTTCTACGAAGTCGCAGATTGGTTTAATAGAAAAAACTTTATATTGTCACCTTTGAAATTTAATTTTGTATGAAGTTCATAATTTTTTTTTTAAAAATGTCATTTTTTTTGCCTTGTAATTAGGATTAAATTAAAACTACTTTAAAAAAAAAAGCTAGAAGAAAATAGGGTGACATGTGAGCCCCTATAATGGCAAAAATTCGTATTACTAACTGAAAGGGAAACTGCAAATGGTAAGAAAAAATAGTTGTACTACCTCTACACTGGTTGCAGGCTCTCGGGCACTGCAGTTCGCCCAGCCAGCAGGCGCTGTTATATTTATTATTTACCCCCGCTATGCCTGCACCTTCTTGTTCTATATATAGGTATCAAATAACTTTTTTTTCAGCAATATATTATACAGTCAGGCTTGCACTTCTTATACACAATAATATAATATGTTACTTTGATTTTTGTTATAGTATCAATAATTAATGCTTAGCGAGAAAATAAAAATAACTTTTTGTAATGCTAAATGCTTATAAATTCAATACTGAACTATATGAATCAAAGAAGAAAAAAAACGGATAAAAATTACATAAATAATGCTGCATTGTAACTTGTACCCAAACGAAATGAATATATAATAACTAAACTGTGTGCCACGTGAGACCTCAACCTCTTGACCTCTCCATACAATTTCTACTGTGGTAATTAAGGCCCTTGCTGGTAATTGCAGACGTTGCAAAAGTATGTGTTTAGTGATAAAATAAACAAACTGACAGCCCAACAATACTAACAAAGCGCTAGCAGATGACTTTGTGTTCCTGTCTACATTTAACATGCTTTCTTATGGGGCAATGAAGCAGCTATAACTTGAGTTAGAATTATTTCTCAAAGCTGAAATTTTTACTGTAGTTTACTGAACCTCAAAGCCTTTGTTTACCTGGATTTCAATAAATTTGGTTATTTTTTTTTTTTCATACTAATAACTTTAAATCCAGGAAAACAAAAGCTTTGAGGTTCAGTATAAGCTACAGTAAAAATTTCAGCTTTGAGAAATAATTTTAACTTAAGTTAAAGCTGCTTCATTGCCCCATAAGAAAGCATGTTAAATGTAGACAGGAACACAAAGTCGTCTGCTAGCACTTTGTTAGTATTGTTGAGCTGTCAGTTTATCACTGAACCTACTTTTGCAACGTCTACTATTCTATCCTTTTCTTTATTTTACTGATCCTAACTCTGATGGTTTCTTCCTTAAATTGACATAGATGTATGATACAGTAATCTGACATAATTAGGTCCTTGATTGTAAATAATAAAGGAAATATATTATATACCATTAGCATTTACATCACAAAACACATGATAGGACTTACGTAAATAACTTTAGTTTATTTCACAAAAACTAACTCGTCGGATTAGAATACTTTGGTCTTATATGCAGGAAAGAACCCTAGCTGCTGTTTTTTGTCATTAGTTTTAGGCAAAAATGACTGACTTTATTATAACTTTTTAAGTTCTAGAGCATACAAGGTCAAGGGTAAGAAAGGACATTTTTGTCCTACCCTTGCCATACATAAAGACATTTATTTACATTTTCAGCGTCCCTGGATCTTCCTTTTTTTTTTTATTTTTTTTTTTATTTTTTTTTTATTATTACCCCTATTATTATTTATTATTATTTCTTTAACATTTTAAATGTGTAAGACTAGCGCGCTAAAACTAAAAAAGTTATGATGAACTGATTCTTGGTTATTTTTTGCCTAAAAATCAATATGAACTCAGGAAAAAAATATTAACAACATTTTTTTTTTTTTTTTTACTATATTGGCCTCCTTAATTAACACAAAATAATTAGTAATTACACTAATTACATTACTGTATAATTATTGATAGTACACATAGGCCTAATGATTTTAAAAATAAAAATAAAAGGATAGAAATAATAGTCAGAAAGAAATTAGAGCACTATTGAAAATTGATGCAAATTGGATTTTGTCCCCTCCATATGAATTTTTACTAATGAGCTCCTTATGTATGTATATATATATATATTGTAATGTAATGTAAGACAGCTACAAGATGTATTGTATTGGTGATACACAGGCTACTAGCTCAGCACAGAAAACACCTCGAGAACTGCAAGACCAGTAAATGTTCAGACGAAGATTTAGCTGAAGACGAAGGACCTGCGGAGATGATGCAGAGAAGAAAAAGCACTCCGTTAGTTTGTCTTTCATTGTTTGTTTGTTTGTTTGCATTTGTTTTTGTTATGTAGTTTGAAACATCTTTTTTTAATCATTTAAAATTATTTTTTTAAAAATGACGTTTGTTATACATTTTTTTAATGCTTTATACTGGCCATAAAATAAGAATAAGAATGGGGAAAAAAAAAAAAAAAAAAAAAAAAAAAAAGTTAAAGCAAGTTAAAAATTGTATAAAATATCCCTCATTTAAATTTTTCTGAAATCAGTGCAATAATTAATGTTCAAAAAAAAAAAAAAATTAAAGCAAGTTAAAATTTGTCTAAAATATCCCTCATTTAAAATTTTCTGAAATCAATGCAGCAATTTTCTACAAAAAAAAATGCACCATTTTTTCACCAGCTAGGGGTGCCTTTTTCAAGAGCACCTCTGATTACTAAATTACTGCCAGTTTGAAGTTGTTGTTGTTGTTGTTTTTTATCAAATCATAAGTGATGAAATTTGATTAGTAAATACAGCACTCACATTTTATTAAATTTCACTCAGCAAATCATGGATACAAATAATTTGATGCACAATTTTGTTGGAAGAAATTAAATATTGTCTGTATTAGTTAACATTTGATAAACTTGTTTTAAGTGATAAAATAAACAAACTGACAGCTCAACAATACTAACAAAGTGCTAGCAGACGACTTTGTGTTCCTGTCTACATTTAACATGCTTTCTTATGGGGCAATGAAGCAGCTATAACTTGAGTTAGAATTATTTCTCAGAGCAGATTTTTACTATAGCTTACTGAGCCTTAAAGCTTTTTGTGTTCCTAGATTTCAAGTGATTTGGTTACAAATTATTATTTTTACTATTACTATTATTATTTTATTATTTTCGCCTAATTGACTTCAAATCTAGGAAAACAAAAGCTTTGAGGCTCAGTAAGCTACAGTAAAAATTTCAGCTCTGAGAAATAATTCTAATTCAAGTTATAGCTGCTTCATTGCTCCATAAGAGCGCATGTTAAATGTAGACAGGAACACAAAGTCGTCTGCTAGCACTTTGTTAGTATTGTTGAGCTGTCAGTTTGTTTATTTTATCACTAAACTTTTGTGTGTGAAATGTCTGCACAATAATATTATTTATTTCTGTATTTTTTTTTTTTTTTTTTTTTTTTTTTTTTCAAAAAAAAGTTCAATTTATTTTTTTGTTAAAAATATTTTACTAGCCAATTTATATTTCACTTTAATATTTTGTGCATGGTTGTTAGAATTATTGTCATTTTTTATATGCATGCATTCTCTAATTTTGTAATGTTAATTTTAATTTAGATGTTATTATTAAAAAATATTGAGAATAAATAATAATAATAATGAAATGGGATTAATATAATTAGTAATTAATTAATTTTTTATCATTTAAAGTTGCTTATCATTTCCAAATCTTTATATTATTATTATTACTATTATTTATTTTTTAATTTTGCAATTTTTATTTGAATTGTATAACCACATAATGAAGCAAGCACACATTTTTATTATTTATTGATTTTTAATGTCAAAATATCAATGGAGATTATTGGTTTATATGGTTTAGCTAATTGGGGAAAATTCAGTGTAATTTAACATTACGCTTATGGGGAGATTTTTTTTTTTTTTTTTTTTTTTTTTTGCTATTTTGGAGGAAACTGTCCCACCAATTTTGGAGAAATTTAAATGAGAAATACTAGAGATACTTTTACATGTTTTGAGCCATAGAAAATTTTAAACCAATCAACTTAATTGTACCTTTCTTTTTTTTTCTTTATTTAATTAATTTATTTATTTAATTTTTTTTTTAAATACTGCTTTGAGGCTACACAAATTCAAATTAGAAATAACAGATACACTTATACGTGTTTTGAGACAATAAAATATATTGATATATTTTTATTTTTAAAGGAAAAACAATTATTCATTTTTAGTCTCTCTCTCTCTCTCTCTCTCTCTCTCTCTCTCTCCCTCCCTCCCTCCAACATCAATATTTCCCCACTTTGTTCACACGTATTGTATAAACTCATTGCAATTGCATAACATTAATTTTTGTTTTTGTATGTATATAATTCATATGCACCCACACGTATGATTCCTAATTACTAGGTAAAAATGTAGATTTTCTAGGTGGCAATACGCGCCAATAAGAGACAAATTATAAGTCAATATTTTTACCTAAATATGTGTCATTTTAATATTTATTTTGTGTATACATAGTTTTTTATTTAACGTACTTGCTCCTGTAATACTTGCTCAAAGCATGTCCTTGGCACCTGAAATATGCACTGAAAAAATACAAAGCAGTAGAGGCTTGGAGTTGGAAATTTTTACAGAGTTCACAAAACTATAATACAAAATTAAAAAATACTTCAAATGTTTGCTCACTACCAATGTGTACTAATGCTAAATGTAGGACTATATATCACTTTCAGAAAAAAAAAAAAAATCCTGCAGCGTTTATATGGGAAAACCATATAAACATATGAGAGTGGGTGGTGGGTGGCATCACTCCCACCACTAACTTAAAGAAGACAGGAGAAATCTTTATCATCAAGAAACCACATAGTTAAATCCCTTGTCAACTTATTTTTTTATCATTTAGAATACTAGATTGATAATTACCATACCTTATTATCCATGAATTAGACACCAACATGTTGATTTTGTATTTATTTTTATTTTGACTGTTTTTCACACATCTGACGTCACAATGTACAGATGGGGTCGTGATAGGGGCAAAGAACTTGAGGGAGGGGCTTAAATTTATCACGTGAACAGAGTGGTGACTGGTTGGCGGCGGTACATTGTGACGTCAGATACGTGATATAACCGTCAAAATGAAAATAAATACAAAATCAACATGTTGGTGTCTAATTCATGGATAATAAGGTATGGTAATTATCAATCTAGTATTCTAAATGATAAAAAAGTAAGTTCACAATGGATTTAAGTTGGTGGTGGGAGCAAATAAAACCACCCGAACCACAACTTTCGTATATTTGTATGGTTTTCCCATATAAAAACTGCAAGTAAATTATTTTCTAAAAAATCTAGTACAGAGTATACACTAATGTTTAGGTACAGTAGCCATATAGTCACTTCAGAATAAGAATGTTGTATGTGCAAAAAAGTTTGATGCAATTGTGAGCCTTATTTGTTATCAACATAAGGCTCAGAATTGCATCCAACTTTTTTGCAGATACGCCATGTTTATTGTGAGGTGACGATATATCCCTGGTGACACATCATACTTACATCAACACTATAGCCTCTACAAGTTTGAATATTTAGTGAACAAAATACATTCGTGCACCATTTTCTTATAGGTATTCTTGAAACATTTGTGTGTAATGAGTAGATATTTGTTTTTTAAGTGTACACAGCATGTATATAATGATAGCCCTTATCTGTATCTAATACCCTGACTTGTGTTTTGTTGCAGGAACCCTAGCTCAGGTTCAGGGTTAAGTGAAAGTGGAGGAGGTTCATTAGAACGTGCCAAGCTTGCAGCAGAGAGAAGAAAGAAAGAAGAAAGTGCAAACTCTGCGATCAACTCAGGGTTAAGTGGCAAGGAAAGTCGAGTAGAGGTCACCAGGGTCAACCCTGATGATCTGATAGCAGAGTTACTTCAGGGTACCAACCTGGAGCAAGATGAGATGGCGGAGAGTAAGTAAAACTGAATCTCTGTTTGTGTGTGTGTGTGTGTGTTTTTTGTTTTTTTTTATTATTTTTTATTAGTTACATTTTATTTAAATTTATTTTATTAGCATTTGTCACAGAAATAAAAAGATATAAGATCCTTTAAACTGGAAAAACAAGTCCCATATAATGACCCATGTTAGTCACATATGCCATCAATCACTTTTATGGATTGAAGATTCAACCCAGTAACTAGTATATATCGAGGGTGCTCCGCTATAATGTCCTAAGTCCATTTGACCTTGAAAAATATTTTTTGCTGCAAATGACCTGAAATGGATAAATCCAAAATTTGGGGTGGATCAGACGATTTTTTATTTTTCAAGGTCAAGTGGACTTAGGACATTATAGCGGAGCACCCTCGATATATATATATATATATTTTTTATTTATTCATTTTCTTTTTGTTATTATTATTATTATGAACCTATTTTTGCTTGTTCAAAAAATTTACTTACTTTATTTTGTCAATGTAATTTAAAATATTAAGTTTTTTTTTTTTTAATGTGCGTACAATAAAATCATATTAAATGACTTCTTTGTGCACTTTTTTTTTTATTATTATTACTGGGTCTTATTATTTTTTTATACAAATTACTGTACAATATTATTATTTATTTATTAAACACCAAGGTGTACTTATACATATTTATATACATATTTATATAGGTCTACATTTTTGCATATTGACTTAATGATAGGGTCCGAGATGGACAATGAAGTAAGTGGTACCTAGTACATAGGCCACTACATAATACACATACACATTTATCATTACACTCGTGAAATTCTTTAATTTGACAGATTACATGGTGGAAACCATGCACCGCATAACGGGTAAAAACATGCCTGTCTGTACAGTTTGGGCCTTTCCACCCATTAATATTATTAATATTAAATGCAGGGGTATTATAGAAGGCCAGGCTGATATCTTCAGTTTTACTTAGTCTATCCTTAAATAAGGAGATGCCCCTTTTGAAATAAGGGACTCAAAAGTGAAGAGGTTGAGTCGAAATATTGAATTGGCCTTTACTCTATTCTCTTAGTCTTAGCCTAGTGTTGCTAGCACACAGATAATTTAAGGGTTAGTCAGCAATGGCTTTTTAACGGTGAACCTCAGACCTAGAACGCCCCCTTTTTTCAAAAACTTATCGTAAAATATTTAACAAATTATTTTTGGATAGATCTCATTTTTATAAAATAGAAGTTCAAGTATAATTTCTTCATAATTGCCATACATTTCTCACAATTAATTTTTAACCATTTTTATTTTGCCGCGAAATTCAAAATCAATTTTATTTAAATGGGCAAACTAAGGCTTAATTTTCTCGAGCCAGAAATAATTTTGAAATATAAAACAAAAAGTAATTGATAGAGCTTGGACATATTTATAACGTCAGAAAGTTTCAAAAAAAGTTATCGAACCAAAATTTTTTAAAATTGAAAAAACAAAAACACAATGCTAATTATATGCAAATTTTAATCCTAATTATCTCGAGTCACAAATATTGTTTGAATATTCTGTTAACTGGAGCTTGTAGATCATGACATTTTTTAAACCCCTTAAAGTTTTAAAAAAAGTTATTGAACCAATTTTGAGATATTTTGCTTTTGCTAGGTCTGAGGTTAATCCTTAATAGTGATCACTGCGTTAGTAAACCTCCAGAAAATGCAATCTCAAATTTTTAATTATTAATGTGCTGAGAGCACAAGCCGTCACAGCGACCTTGAACCTATGTCACAAGTACAACTTACACCCGCTGGAGTTACGCTTATCTTTGTATAAATTATTTTAGTACACTGTAGCCGTATAAATATTTTATAAACGTAAAAATCAATGATGAAAGAATAGCTAAACATGTATTTCATTGTAAAGAGTGGTTGGCAGTAGAGATAGAGGCAGCTTGCCTAAAACATCATGGTCTGAGGTGGCTGGAAGATGTTTGAAAAATAAGAATTACGCAGTATGAAATGCAAAAGGAAACGTATGAAACAAAGGTATGAAACAAAGGTATGAGACTGGAGGAAGCAAGTGAAGTATGTCAGGATAGGAAGTTGTGGAGGTCTATCACTGGGTCAGGATAAAACTTCTTTGTTGTTGGCTTACCCCAAAAGGGATTATAGCGTCATGATATGTATGTATGTAAATATTATGTCAAGTAGCTAGACCAAAAATAAGAAAAGCTCGTGTCAAACTAGCGTGAGAGCAAGTTGTAGCTGTGACATAGGTTCTTGGTCGCTAAATGGCTTTTGCTCTCAGGGCGTTAATAATGAAAATTTTGACATCACGTTTTCAGGAGGTTTAATAATAACATGAGGATCACTATTGCTGACTAACACTTAAACAATACTCTGGACACATTATTACTTACCGCCTCCACACACACAGCTTTGCACTGGGCGCCATTGAAGTCGTCTGTAGACCTGGACAGCTCCTCAAAGTTAACGTCTGGGCTGATGTTCATCTTACGAGAGTGGATCTGCATGATGCGAGCTCTTGCCTCTTCATTGGGGTGGGGGAACTCAATCTTCCTGTCCAGGCGACCTGAGCGCAGCAACGCAGGGTCGAGAATGTCCACGCGGTTAGTGGCGGCAATCACCTATTAACATATGAGCACCAGGTGAGCACCAAGTGTGCACCACATGATGCAAACTGGAGGTCACACAAGGATAAAAGAAAAGAAAAAAATATAATTATATATGATAAATGCCAAGATGACAACTATACAAACTCAAATTTTATCCCTCAAGACTTGTGAAGCCTCACAAACTGGGAAGAAAACTTTTAACAACAACCTGTGCTACAATTTCAATTGTACAGTTTCGGTCAAATGATTTGTTACCATTTAAACTCAATATTTTTTACCGCGTTAAATTTTGCAACCTTGTTTATGACGTAGAGTATAATATATATAATCTCTTTGGTTTATGATTATTCATTGAACTCTATATATTGTAATAGTTGACATAGACACCACAAGAAGTCACCTGTGATGCACTCAGGTAGACAATCCGTCTGGTAAATATTTTGCTTGCTTGCTTGCTTGCTCATTCTCTCTCTCTCTCTCTCTCTCTCTCTCTCTCTCTCTCTCTTGCTTCTAAGAAATGCTTTCAAGTATTTGTTTGATAATAAGTTTCGAACTAACTATTTTCTTACCAAATTGCTGTCATTACAAACCATATTGACATATATGATGAAACAAATATAGCTCTCGTTTAATTTTTATTATAAAAAACGGGAAAAGGTTTTATTAAAAATTATTTGGAATAATGTATTTCTTCTTCTTTATTTATTTATGTTTTCTTCCTTTTTTTCTCTCTTTTTGAATAAAGATGCATGTTTCTAGCATGTGATTACCAGTGTGCTTGCGATATGCAGCAGGCATTTTGTTGACGGTAACTCAAGATATTCAAGTTAGAGTAAATAAAATCAAAAAATATATTTTTTCTACATATAGGTGTCGTTTACAGGTGCCTTCATCAGCTAAAATAAAAATATAACTATGATTTTTTCTTATTATGCTCACAAGACTTACTTGTTAGTAGTAACAATTTTATCTTTCGTCTTACATTATTTTGTGTGCTTGTTGTTATGGAATTCTTGGACGATGAAGCAAAATATTTACCAGCCGGATTGTCTATATACCCGAGTGCATCACAGGTGACTTCTTGTGGTGTCTATGTCAACTATTACAATATATAGAGTTCAATGAATAATCATAAACCAAAGAGATTATATATTACTCTATGTCATAAACAAGGTTGCAAAATTTAACGTGGTAAAAAATATTGAGTTTAAATGGTAACCAATCATTTGACCGAAACTGTACACCTGAAAGTGATGACATCATGAGTTGCTAAAGTTGTCTACTTAACAATTTTTTTAACCCTAGTTTATGAGGCTGCAAAAGTGACATACCGGTAATAAGTGTATGTATCATGCTACCATCTCAGCAAATTTATTATTTTTTTTTTTTTTTTGACAGTTTTTTTTTTTTTTTTTTTTTTTTTTTGCAACACCAATTCCAGTCCAGTTGCCCTTTAAGTAATGGATTGTCTATACCTTGATGTCGGAGGTAGAACTGAAGCCGTCCAGTTGGTTGAGCAGCTCCAACATTGTTCTCTGTACTTCTCTGTCTCCGGCCTTCTCTGAGTCAAATCTCTTGGTACCTGCACATCGGTCAGTCATGTTACAAATACAATAGTAACCATGATATATATAACTATGGCGGTAGTCAAGCTCAGGGCTCTGTATCTGCGATAACGCCGATAACTTTCGATTGAGCGCCTATGTATAAGCGTAGGGAAAACGCACAAAAACTGCAATAACTTCTGAACGCATGAAATGTTAACAATAAAAATTCATGAAATTAATCAGCATAATTATCTGGATCTTTTGATATACATTTAATGTAACTTTGTTAATAATGTGAATTTCGCAATAAAATTATATGCAAAATAACCGGAAACATATTACGATAAAGTTCTGAAAAAATGAATGTTAACATTTCATTACGAAAAAATACAAAAAACAAAAACGAAAATTTCCCATGTTAAATTTTAAAATCCGATCGAAAGGGGAAGCGAGCGAGGAGCTGGCGAGAGCGAGCAAACCCGACAGTCAGCCATCAAAGCTCCCCCTATGCGTTAGCTATAGCATTGCGGCTACCATACCGTCTTAATTATATCATGTCAGTAACATAGGACACGCTAACTACTTCTCTGACATTTAATGTATGTTAAATTGTAAGTTTGAATTTTATATTTTTAGTATGTAACCTAGTATGCAACCTAAGCAAATGTGATTGTTATTGCATGTTGATTGTAGGAGACAGGAAATAAACAGATTTTGAATTTGAATTTTTGCTAGGAGGTCAAGCACTCACCAATGGCGTCTAGCTCGTCAATGAAGATGATCGCCGGCGCCTTCTCCTTGGCCAGGGCAAAGGCATCTCTCACCAGCTTGGCTCCGTCACCAATGAACATCTGGACCAATTGAGGGCCAGCTAGCTTCAGGAATGTGGACTTGGTCTGTGCAGCACATGCTCTAGCCAGCAACGTCTTGCCTGTGATAACATCAGTAATTAGGTAAAATGTGTACATATTTCACGATGTCCATGGTTGGCTATATGCAATTCATATTTAAATTTGAAACATCATTTGTTAGCCAGCCTAACATAGATATACCAGGGGAAAGAGAGAGAGAGAGAGAGAGAGAGAGAGAGAGAGAGAGAGAGAGAGAGAGAGAGAGAGAGAGAGAGAGAGAGAGAGAGAGAGAGAGAGAGAGAGAGAGAGAGAGACAAGAAATCAACCAAAATTGGATATCAAAATTGAAACCTTTTGAAGTTACAAGTAAAAACCTTTTTTTTTTCTTCTTTAGTTTTATGAAAAGTCTACTATAGTTGTTATCACCTGGCACAATTTTTTTCCTCAGTTTCCATGATTTTATTTTTTACAATGATGCTTTGCATGAGGCAACTTTTTCATTGAGTCCTCACTTTTTCTATGATGCTCAACTTATAAATCAATCTATTTGTACTGAAATATAATATATAGGAAAAAACCATCGCGGTTGATATTAATTACGTTTAAAAAAAAAAAAATTAGAAAATAGTTGGTAAATAGTAATTTACAAATTAAGCTTTTGTAAATAAGATTCTTTCATTTATATTGTATTCTCGGCCCTTTTTACTTGCCAACGCCAATAAGAGCACGTACTAAATTAATTAAATTAAAAATATGCCAAAGCGCATATATTTTTATCCTATCTCTCCTAGCTATTTCTATCATCTTTTTTACTTTTCCTACCCCGGTGTCAATATATTAAACGATGTAACTAGCTTAATCACGATACAGGCGGCCAGCAGGCGCATTGCTCTCGCAAACTTTCTGGAGTTGGGGAACTCTAGGAAGTGAGGGAGGGCACATGTGGCTTGCTGGCAGCCAGTCTTGCATCCCTCTTAGTGCACAATATTATATTACAGTGTGAGGATGAGAGGTTTTAAATAGCAAGCCGGGTTTGCGCGCGCGATTGTTCAACCAATCAGCGCGAGCAGCTGCGGGGGCATCGCGTATAAAAACGCGGCTGCCACTTGCTTCCTCAGCTCAGTCAGTTAGCAGATGTGGTGTGAGCCATCTCTAGCTGTACAGAGCTCTCTGCCGAGCCTTACTGATGAGTCCTAGGTAAAGGACGAAACCGGTCTAAGGCAAAGAGTAAGTCTGATGCTGTTTTATAATTTTGTGCCTTTGATGTAGTGTGAGAACGTGAGATGTTAGGTATATCGTATTTTACATTGACACTTTACCCCTCATCCCTTTTAACGTCTATTTTTATTTAGCGCAAGCTATAATGATTTGCATCCCTAGTCCCAATTTACTATTTAAATTAGAGAATTTTCGCGTTTTATTAATTTTCAATTCAACGTGCTCTAATCTCTACCAACTATTTTCTAATTATTATTATTTTTTTAAACGTAATTATTTGTACTGAAATCAATTTTAAGCACCGTAACTTACTTTTTACAATGAAAACTTAATGGCTTCAAACTTGTAAGCATTTTTAAATATTAAAAAAAAAAGTAATAAATAAATAAATAAAATAAAAACCTTCTATGGTTACAGTTTAAAAAAAATTCGTAAAAATTGGATCACTTAAAAGCAGAACACTTTGAACAAAAAAAGTTGTGTCATATCCTAACAAACCTGAAAATCAACGATGACTTGGCCGTAATCGTTGATTTCTAAAATATTTTCCATTCACAAAATGCCTCTGGCAGTCACTGACATCACAGCTTGCCAGGTTTACCCGCCAGTAAACCGGGCGAGCTGTGACGTCAGTGACCGCCAGTGTCATTTTGTGAATGGAAAATAATTTAGAAATCAATGACTCCGGCCAAATCAATGTTGATTTTTAGGTTTGTTAGGATATTACACAACTTTTTTGTTCAAGGTGTTCTACGCCTTTAAAGTATACTTTTTAGAGCTCCTCAATGCATAGGATGAAATTTGGGACATAAAAAAGGTGGTTGAATTTTCAAAACTTCACCTGTAGAAAGCATATTATAGTGTGACCAAAAAACTAAAAGATCTGTCATTTTGATTGACAATACCCTGAAAGAGGAATAGAGTAGAGGAGGCTAGACAAAATATAATTATGTGTAGATCATCTCACTCAAGCAGGTAGCTTGCAAGCCATGGTTTTTAACAATAAGTTATCTTTGATACCTAGCTGTCACATTCAAAAAGTATAGTTTGGCGCGGTGTCACTAGCCATCAATGTATAAAAATTAGATTAAGAGGTTGTTTTAAAAATTTGAAAAATATGAAATTTAAAGACTAAATTCTTGCAGAAACTTATTAGGATTAAAAGTCGAAAGCATGTCATTGTTAATTTCTACCAAGAAATGCAGAAGAAGAAAAGATGAAGATGTGTTAGCTCTCTTGGTTTGCTACCATGGCTAGCACAGGACAACGGTCAATTTCTTAGCGATTTTAGTTGGATAGGATAAGAAATTGACCGCTGTCCCGTGCTTTAACATTTTTGTACCAGCACTGGTCAGACTATATCTGACCACTATATACTGCTGGTCAGCCTATATTAGTCTCTTGGTTTGCTACCATGGCTGTATGTTAAAACTACATTTTTGTACCAGCACTGGTCAGACTATATCTGACCACTATATACTGCTGGTCAGCCTATATTAGTCTCTTGGTTTGCTACCATGGCTGTATGTTAAAACTACATTTTTGTACCAGCACTGGTCAGACTATATCTGACCACTATATACTGCTGCTCAGCCTATATTAGTCTCTTGGTTTGCTACCATGGCTGTATGTTAAAACTACATTTTTGTACCAGCACTGGTCAGACTATATCTGACCCAGTCATGGAGTCGATACCGAAATTTTCGATACCGATACGATACCGATATTTTTAAATTTTCCAGATATCGATACCGATACGATACTGCTCAAAAAAAATTGCTCCGATACCATACCGATACGATACCGATATTTTCCGATACTTTTTCGATATTTTTGCTATATCTCATACAATAAATATTGCACTAAATTTTTTTTTTTTTTTTTTTTTTTTTTTACCTTTGAGACATAAATTGGTATCATAAAATCCATGCATATTTTTTCCACATTTATTATTTATTTATTTATTTATTCATTTATTTACTTATTTACTCACTTATTTATTTATTTTATTCTAATGTTCGTTTGTTAAACTAAAATGACTAAAAAAATTATAGTAGAAAAAATATATATATTTCATTCGTTTAATGAAATTATACGATTAGAATATCCTCTACTGTTTCCAAGCACTTTTGATAATTATTTACAAATTAGCAATTTCTTTATTTCGTATAGTAGTAATTTTCAAATATTTAATAAATTTAATTTTTTTTCATGGTATTTTTTTAATTTGCTAAAGTAAACAGGTATCATTAGCTTTCGTATTTATTTTATTGGCTCAAATCATCCCCGCTAAGCCAAAAGGGTTAAAGTCCAAAATTCCCCTCTGGTCTTAAAAATCCTTTGATTTTGTAAACTTTTTAAAAATTTAACCTTGTAAAAAATTTGTACAAAGACATTAACGGAAGTATGCTACATCTTTTGTAATTGGTAATGCATTGAATTTATATACAATTGCAGTGATTTAAAATGTCAATCATTGACTATATTTTATTGTGATTTCTACCGGCGCTTTAGTCATTAGGAGAGATCATAGATAGTACTGTACGACCACACGACGGATTTCTCAGAAACTTGGCGACAGTCGATCGCTCATTTTTTTTTTTTTTTTTTTTTTCATAAAAAGAAGAAAAAAGTTTTAACACCGTTTTCTTTATTTTTATTGTATGTATTAAAATAAAAAAAAATACTTTTTACCTGGTGCCTTTATAATAAAAAGTATAAAAAAAAAATACTGTGCACGGCGCCCTACCCTGTTGTTATAGCACAATGAAAAATAAAGGAGTGAATTTTATTGTCCAAGTACGAAAGATAGATAATCAGTAATCACTAATGGAATGTTCTCGTTGCTTCATATTTTTTTTTTGTATTTTTACTTTTATTTTATGAGAGAGCAAAATTCTCAAAGTATCGAAAAAAAGTATCGAAATTCGACGATATTTTGCTGATATCGGTGACCGATACCGATATTCGATACTGAGTTTAAAAAAGGCCCCGATACGATACCGATACGATAAAAGTATCGGTATAGTATCGAATATCGTATCGCAGTCGATACCGATACTCCATGACTGATCTGACCACTATATACTGCTGCTCAGCCTATATTAGTCTCTTGGTTTGCTACCATGGCTGTATGTTAAAACTACATTTTTGTACCAGCACTGGTCAGACTATATCTGACCACTATATACTGCTGCTCAGCCTATATTAGTCTCTTGGTTTGCTACCATGGCTGTATGTTAAAACTACATTTTTGTACCAGCACTGGTCAGACTATATCTGACCACTATATACTGCTGCTCAGCCTATATTAGTCTCTTGGTTTGCTACCATGGCTGTATGTTAAAACTACATTTTTGTACCAGCACTGGTCAGACTATATCTGACCACTATATACTGCTGGTCAGCCTATATTAGTCTCTTGGTTTGCTACCATGGCTGTATGTTAAAACTACATTTTTGTACCAGCACTGGCCAGACTATATCTGACCACTATATACTGCTGCTCAGCCTATATTAGTCTCTTGGTTTGCTACCATGGCTGTATGTTAAAACTACATTTTTGTACCAGCACTGGTCAGACTATATCTGACCACTATATACTGCTGCTCAGCCTATATTAGTCTCTTGGTTTGCTACCATGGCTGTATGTTAAAACTACATTTTTGTACCAGCACTGGTCAGACTATATCTGACCACTATATACTGCTGCTCAGCCTATATTAGCTCTCTTGGCTTGCTACCATGGCTGTATGTTAAAACTACATTTTTGTAGCTGCACTTTAGTTGGTTGGTCAGATTATATAAGGAAATCACTGCCAAGTCTAAAGTGCAAGACTAACCTGTGCCAGGAGGTCCGTACAGCAAGACTCCCTTGGGGGGCTGTATGCCGAGGTTCTCGAAGCGTTCCTTGTGAGTCATGGGCAGCACCACAGCCTCAATCAGCTGTCAATCAATCAAACACTCAGTTAGGTTGCACAGCATAGGGCAAGTAGAACTATGTCAACACCATGTAATGTAATCTGATTTTTACAACTAATGAAAACACTTATAGAAATAAATGGAATATTAATCATGTTATAAAAACATGAAACAAGGTATGAGAAACAAGGTATGAGACTGGCGGAAGCAAGTGAAGTATGTCAGGATAGGAAGTTGTGGAGGTCTATCACTGGGTCAGGATAAAACATCTGTGTTGTTGGCTTACCCCGAAAGGGATTTATGAGCGTCATGATATGTATGTATGTATGTATGTATGTATGTATGTATGTATGTATGTATGTATGTATGTATGTATAAAAACATGCAAAAATCAGTTTTTTTTTGTATGTGTGAAACCTGTTAAAGCAGGCACGCAATAGACCTGCTGTGCTTCAACTACTGCCTATGTTAGCTGCTGTACTGTACGTAGCTACCTCTTGCAGTGTCACACACAAAAGCAGCCACACAATAGACCTGATGTTAGCAGCTGTACTGACCTCTTGAATTTGCTTGTCCAGACCTCCAATATCCGAATACTGCTCCGTGGGTCTCTCGTCCACCTCCATGGCCTTGACTCTGGCATCGTACTCGGCAGGCAACGTCTCTAAGATGAGGTACGAGTCTTTATTGACGCCCACTAAGTCCCCTGGCTTCAGTTTCTCTGCGTCCACCAGGCCTATCACTGGCAGGAAGTATGTCTGCAAAGACAATGAAATTCAATCAGTCATTCAAGCTACGTCTCCTGTCAGTGAGGACTTGACTTGCCTGTCTGGTGGAGGTCTTGATGACGGCACACTTGCCTTTACGTTGAGCGTCTAAGTCCACCACAGAGCCGTCCTCCTCCCTCCTCCCCCATGTCCTGGGGGTCTACGTCCAGCAACTACAACAAACATTTGTCTTTGTTATGCATAGTGCATGCATATTGTAACGTACTGGTAGGTAGGTACTGTACACATTTTGTCAAAGAAAAGTTTATTATATTGCCTTCAGAGTAAAGGCAATAGAATAAACTTTTCCTAACAGAGTCTGTCTGAACACTGTACACAGTGTGTACAGTATGTCTGTACACTCACAGCCAGCTTAAATTTAACATCAAATGTACCTCAATGACGTTGGACACAAGGTACGGCAGCGTCTTGTTCACTTTGATCTTCTCTGCATTGTCCTTGATCTTGTCGTTCTGCGCCTGCAGCTCGTGGGAGATCCTCATGACCTCACTCTTCATGATCTTGATCTCATTGTCCAGCAGTCTGGTGCGACCAATCACCTCGTCTGTGGCCATGCGCAGCACCTCCTCACCCAGGCACTCCTAACAACACAATAACATTAATGTGTAAGGCCTATGTCAGTGGCCATGCCTCACCCAAGCACTCCTAAGACCACAATAACATTTAAGTATTGTTCACATGTGGTAAAAACTTAACGTCCGTAGACGGGTATTGACGGAAACTGACGGTTACGCGAATTTGTTTGTTTCACATGAGAAAAAAATTCGCATTACTGCGCATGCGCGGGAAAACTGACGGATACTGACGGATGGAGCTGCGCTTTTGTAAACAAATGCAATCGTTCACATGCACCCGTCAGTACCCGTCATTTTGACGGATAGCGACGGGCAGAAAAGCTGGGTGTTGCCAGCTTTGCCCGTCAGTATCCGTCGGTATCCGTCAGTTTTAAAACCATGTGAAAGGGTTCGCTTTTTTACATTATAAACATGTTGCAACAATACTTTTTCAACTTTATTTACCCGTTGACGTCCGTCGACGGACGTAGAATTTTTGCTCCATGTGAATGATACTTAATGTGTAAGGCCAATGTCAGTGGCCATGCCTCACCCAGGCACTCCTAACATCACAATAACTCTAGTGAGTGAGAAAGGCCTATGTCAGTGGTCATGCGTAGAATATTAAATATTTCTGACCTCAGTGCAGCAGTTTTCACAAAAACACGCTCTGTATGGACTTTTAACATGTTAAATTACTAGATTTTGCTGTTTAAAAAAGGTGAAAGTTGTCTAAATATGATTTCTGACCTTAGGAATGACACTATTTTTATTTCTTTTTTGAAACTTGAACAGGAAATTTAAATTTTGGCTTCCATTTTACAGTAATTAAGGAATGTTTTAGTGTAAGTATGTACATATGTATGCGATATACATATGTACAATGTTTGAACAATCACGGATCATTATGTGTGTGTATATGTATATATAAATATGTAAAGTGTATAATGTTTAAGAAATTAATTTCGGAAAATATGAATCTCGCGAAGTCATTCGTCAAACAGAAGTTATTTATTTTTACTGTAAACTCTAACAATAAGTATGTACATACGTATTTCACTACTCTACGGCCATTACATATTACTTAAATGTATCCTTATTTATATTAACAGTTGGTTACTTAGAAGACTTCTAATAAAATATGAATATTTTAAAAATGAGCCAAATTCTTGTCACTACAAAAGTCCCATGTCATTCACACACCAGTATTTACTTTCTTCTATATTCTCACATTTTCACATATGGAGGCCAAAGCTTTACAAAAATTACGTAGCAGAAGTTTTGAAAAATTGAAATATACATAAAAACGCAGTAAAAATTAACTTAATACTACTTAAAATTATATTTACCTCGGAATCTTCCCACATTGACCTGTCTTCTAATGACGCCATGTTTTTTTAAACTGCTGGCGAAAACAAATGACCACAAATGACCTACGAAATGCGTAAAAGTGTGTTAAAAAACTGTTTTTTTTTTACTTAAAAAATGCGCAGTACATTTAAATAACCATAGCTGCGCATAGCTGATCGTCATTTTAAAAACATAAATCATGATTTTCGAACAGTTCAAAAACAGGCAGGGGGAATATTAATAATGCTGTTCGTAAACCCTGTTCTCTTGCACCAAAAAATGCGCATTCAATTTGAATAACCAAAGGCGATCGTCATTTTAGGAGCAGAGAACAGGGTTTACGAACAGCATTAATGTTAAACCAATCATCGTTGTTAGAAAAAGCCGGCATATCGAATATTTGTGTGAATCAGTGTGAAATTAAAATGCGTAAAATAGAAAGGTAAATACTAATATTTTGCAATTAATTAATATTAATTTGTATATGATGAGGATATGTGTATTAGTTTTTTTTTTAATTTTTAAGCCGTTATAAGTATAAAATTTGTAATTAAAAGTATTTTACGTTTGGTGACGAGGAAAAAAAGAAGAAAAAAACTCGTTTGCTTATAGGGTGGTTTCATTCATGTTAAAGTCAACGTCATAAGTGAGTACTAAATAACATTGGCCGGTATATAGGAAAATGGCACATTTTGCCAGTTTAAAAATACTTCGCAATTTTTTTGAGAGAATTGATGCTGTTAACAGGTTGAATTAGTACCTCAAGTATGCAAGAAAAGTAATCATGACCAAAAAATACCTAATTTTCCAAAGAAAATAGCCAAAAACTACGTTTGTCCTATGCTGAACAATGTTATTCATTGCTCAAGAAGAGCATCGAAGAGCACTCAGAATGACGTCATGCGTACACACCTTATATTTTATTGGCGTTCACACTTTTATTTGGGTTTTTTGTTTCTTATCTTTTTATATTAAATGATCGTTCTTTTAATTAATGACAAATATTATAAGAATACATTACAAATATTAATTATGTATATATGGTAAGACCAGGCTATGTTTTTATATGTGTGCTAGCAAGACAAACTATGGACTATATCTCTTCACTATGGTAAGACCAGGCTATGCTTTCTCCTATAGCATGCATTGCAAATTTATCAAGTTAATAAAAAAGCAGGATTAACATAAAAATAAAAGACAAATAATTTTTACCATATTTTTTTTTATATTTTTCAAAGCACGAATTACAACATCAACTTTGAAATTTTATTTTAAGATTTTTTTATTTTTTTTTTATTTTGAAGAAATGTTTTTCACAAAAAAATACTCCACATTGTGCATGCATATAGAAATTTTAAATAAAAAATATGTGTATTATATATTTTTACATGAATAGGTTTCTTTATGGTATTATTTTTCTAAAAAATATTTTTTTTATATTACATAGCCAAAAAAACAAACATTATTTTGCGTGTTTATTTCGTCCCTTCTGCGTGTTTTATATAATTTTTATAAAAGTTTATTTTTATTTTTTTATATATTTTTTACTTTAAGCAACTTTAATTATATATATTTTTTTATATTTTACAAATAATATCAAAGTTTATATAAGCAAATTTATATAAGCTAAAGGCATAGACCAGAAGTAACCATTTACATCATGACGATCGACTTGATGTGACTTACATAAATAACTTTAGTTTGTCAACTTTAGCAGTGAGCACTGATTTATGCAACCCGCACAACATTATCATACTACTTTTTGTCTCACTGACGTCATAAACAGAAATATTCAAACAAATTGCATACTTTACAGTATTTTTACGCTCTCCTGTGGTGGGACTACATTTACATTGTGGCAAAAATTGTCATCAATTTTGTAGTGGGTTTAATTAATCTTTATAAAAAGAACATTTTGTTTCGTGTGGTCTATGCCTTTAAATATTATTGTAAATATGTATATAGAGAATAAATAGTATTTTGTTATATTTATATATATGAATATGCAGAATATTCTATTTTGAAGACACATATTTTCTAATGGAGCTTATCGGTTTAGCGCGCGGGGAGACGCAGGGATCGAAAGAAGGGTCCCCTCTGATTTAACATTGCGCTTATGGATTTTTTTATTTATTTATTTATTTTTTTTATTATTTTTTTATTTTTTGCAATTTTTGAGAAAACTACTGCATCTAAAACACGCTCTATTTTATTTATTTATATAATTAAAATTTACTACATGACGTTTTATATTACGACATATATATCCGTTCTAATAGTAGAAATATTATGGCAGTATATTTAAGTTTTAAAGCACATAAAAGCATTTGATTTTTGTTATATTTACACGCTTTTTAGGAACATAAAAATGTTGATTTAATTTTTTTTAGTTATTTTTTTTAAGTGCAGTTAGGATGGATGAAAACGTTGTAAAAGTATCTTAAATGGATTCTCCCATACGAGTTTATTTTTATTATTTTTTTGTTTCATATCAGAATATTTTAAAAATATAATTTTAATTGCGTCAAAAATGTAAAAATAATGAAACTACATTTTGCTCCATTTTTTGGAAATATAAACAGAATTATAAAAAGTATATTAAATTATCCAAACATTTTTTTAATAAAGCTCATTTTAAAGACATTGTTATATATTGAAAAATTTTAAATGTTCTTATTTTTAATACAATAATAAAGCATCATGCATTTGCAATTAAGATTTAAAGTTAAAAATATTTTCCATGTTTATAATTGTGTGAAAATTTCAAATATAGTAAAAAGAGAGAAGTAAAAAATTACCGTTTTTTCAATTTGTATTCAAATTCAAAATTACTATCAATAAAAATAATTTTATAAAAAAAAAAAATCTTTTCATATTAAAATACCAAGCATAAATAAACCCTCACTAATTTCTGTATCTTGATTTTGTCACAAAAAAAAAATCTTGTTCAATTTAGAATAAAGTTAAAACTTCTTAATATTGACGGATCATTTTATTCAATGGAATTATGTAGTTTTATACATTATTTTTCCCTTATATAGGGCGTGAAATGAGATACTATACGGGATTGGACTAACAAAAATTGTAAAGAAAGAAAATGTTGAAATTTTGCAGTCATGACATGATCTATTATAAATATTTTCTAAAACATTGAAAAAATAAAATAAAAAAAAATGTGGGTCACCATACTAAAATAAAAATGATGATTTTTTGAAGTTTTAGTCCCATTAATTAAATCCCATATCAATTTCAATAATTATTTTCTCTCTTATCTGATGGTCACACGGGTTCTGAAAATTTTTCTCAAAGCTGCTATTATTAACTTTCAAATGTCATCATAAAGTTTGCCAGTTTTCTTTTTAGATCCAAGCCGTCTGAATACATCAGCCCATAAGTCAACAAATGGAAAGAATTTATTCGAAAGCTCTGGAATTATAATGAAAAATAAAAATCTTTAGAGATCAAATGACTTTTCTTTTCTTTTTTCTTTTTTTCTTTTTTTTTTTTTTTTTTTTTTTTTTTTTTGCATTTTCTTGCAAATAAATAGACAGTTTTTTGTAAATTATATAAAAAAACGATTCTAAATCTGAGGAGTTATCAAATTCATTCAACATAATGACAAAATTCCATACTTTTTTGTGCTTTCTTTCTTTTTTTCCTCTTTCTTTTCTTTTTCCTTTCTTTTTCCCCCTTTTTTTTACGTAAAATAAGATAAAAAAAATCATATTTTCATACGAATAAGGACAAAACGTTAAAATAAAAATGAGTGCACATTTTTACTAAAATGAATGAATGAATGAGTATAATATACACGAAAAATAAATAAATACGTAAAATAATTATGCTAGCTCATTTTCAGCATAATTTATGCTATATTGCATAATAACTATGTTACATGGCATATATGTTGTACAGCATAATTATTTGTTTTGTTATAGTTTATGCTATGACATAAATGCAGCATAAATTACGTAATTTATTCTTTCCGTGTATGAGTATTATAATAAAATGAAATGTTTAAGTTTAAGATTCTGCTCCGGAGCGGAAAGTAAAGATAGCGTCAACTAGAAAAGTAACGGCGGCGACAATGGCAAGAGATCCCTTGGAGATCCCGATCGTCTTCTGGTTCTTCTTGAGGAGCTCCTCGTCATTGCCCAGAGTCTTGTCCACCCATGACGTCACCTTGTTCAAGTTACCCTGCACACTGGAGGACGTCTGGTATTGGATGGCGAGGACACCGCTAGCAGCGAACAGTCCGCAGCCGATCAGACAGTATAGCATCCACTGGCAACGATTAATATTATAATTATATCATATTTTATATCCATGGCAAATCAAATCTAATTATTCATTTTTAAATAAGAAACGTCATACATATGGTGTTTGCATTCATGTTAAAGTCAACGCCATGTTGGATCACTCAATTACATGGGTGGCATAGGAAAAATGAAAAATAACTCATTTTGTCAGTTTAAAAACACTATAAGCATAATTATGAATATTTTTGAGAGCATTGATATTGTTAATACAAGTTAAATTTCAAGTATGTGTGAAAAATAATATTAATAATAAAAGAATGAACTGATTTTCCGAAGAAAAATAAAGTTTCTCTTATGCTGAGCAATGTTATTCATACTCCAATATGGCGTCCAAGCGCATTAAATATGACGTCATGCTAATACACCCTATATAATAATACATATAAGCATAAATATTATGGTTTACATCATAATTAGTTATGTTGCTCTAATATTATTAGTATAAATAAATAATTAATGCAATAATGCATGACTATACTTATCAATGCAGCATTATAATTATGTCATTTATTGTTTTTGTCACTCTTCATGCAGTGTCAGTGTACAGTAATCAGACATCGGAGGAGCTTATCGCTTTAGTGCACGGGGAGACGTGGGGATTTAAGCTATATATTACGGCCGGTGTACTCTAATTTAACATTACGCTTATATGGGGAAAAACACGTTTTTCGGCGACGTTTGAGAAAATAAAAGTACTCCACCGATTTTAGAGAAATTACAAGAGCTAGAAATACTAGACACACTTTTACGTGTTTTAAGTTTAAGACATAGAAAATTTGTAAGAATGTTTTACACCGATAATCTCCATTCAATGAAAAATAAAAAATACTAAAAATTGAGATAAAAATATGAAAATTGGACCAAAAAAAACCCTTCTCTTTACGCGTTTTTTAAAGCTATAAGGGTCCGATCGAGGTTAAAAAAAAAAAAAAAAAAACTTGCCCCTCTTTATATTTTTAGAACGCCTTTGATTGTTGCTAGCCTTCAAAATTCAATCTATTAAAAAATGAAATATATTTATATATATATACAGTATATAGACCGGTTGCATTCGTATTTAAGAACCGACATTGGTGCCGCCATATCGGTCAGGAATATACATAGGCCAGCATAGGAAAAACATCATTTTTTATATTTTTAAAAGCAGAAGAACCTTCAAAGCTTAATCAAAGCCTTATTTCTAGCTCCTAAAAGCTACAAGAATATGAGAAAAATTCGTTCAGTTGAAATAAACTCTTTTTATATGTTAAAAATTAGTAGAAATGATGTTTCCCTTATGCTGGACAATGCATTAGGCACTAAGGCACCACAAACATGGCGACAAAGCGCAAGGATGTGCAAGGGGTCTATATATTCAACGTTGTTATACGTACCGCACGCCGTGGAATAGGTTCTCCAACAATGATGCTGCCGAAGTATCCTACCAGCACGATGACGTAACCACCTAGAGTTCCCGTGATGATAAGTAATGCGTAATCTTCAAACACCTCGTAGCTCTGGTAGTGTAGAGCCACGGCACCCAGGGTCAGCAACTACAACAATACAATACAATACATAGTATATATAATAATATATATAGTATTATTTGTTCTCTTCAAACACCTCGTAGCTCTGGTAGTGTAGAGCCACGGCACCCAGGGTCAGCATCAACTACAACAATACAATACATAGTATATATTTATATAGTATTATTTGTTCAATACAACACAAGTTATATGCTAAGTTAAATATTATATGGTGTACACACATGTACAAATATGGTGTAAAATTATATGGTGTAAGGAGTACGTGTCAAACACGCAGGTCATTTTGTACGGCCCGCGGAACCTCCGATTAAAAAAAATGACATTTAATAAAAAAAATTTAAACAAAAATTATTGTATGTAATACAGTTTTAGTACCACCTTTTCATAGTTTTAAAATTAACAATGTTAATATTTTCAATTAAATGTATCTTATTTACGTAAAAATCAATAGCCACACCCCCTGTTTGAAAAATTTTTCGCCTCCGACGGGACTGTCCACCCATCACTGAATGATTTCTATAAGGTCGATCGGATATTTGGCCCGGCATGCAAAATGAGTTTGCCACACATGACCGCATAATTACTTATAATATGTTGGTTCTATAATTTAGCTATTTTTATGTATTTATCCATTATTGACATAAATGCAGTATAATAAAAAAAAGAATAATTCTTTCAAAAACTGAACAAAATATTTTTTTCATATTTTATTTCTTGAGGTGTGTAAAAAAGTTCATGTTCATTTTCAAAAAACGATTTTTTTTTTTTTTTTTTACTTGAATGTTTTTGAGATTCTAAATGAAAATTTTCTGCATTTCTTGTGTTATTATTATGCATATAATAATATGCCTAAAAATATTGCAAGCTATATAATACTGGAGTAATGAATAACAATGCTCAGCATAGGACAAACTTCGTTTTTAGCTATTTTCTTTGGAAATACGATCATTTTTTGTTATAATATATATCTCACATATGCATATGCTTGAAAATTGAAATTAAAGCTATTAAAAAACATCATTAAACTGGGCAAAATAACTTATTTCCTATGTGGTCCATGTTAATGAGTGATCCAACATGGCGTCGACTTTAACATGAATGCATAATATAGACTAAATAGACTCTATATATAAAAATTAAAAATATAGGGTCTATACATTCATGTAAAAGTTGACGCCATGTTGGATAACTCAATAACATGGGTGGCATAGAAAAAAAAATCATTTTACCAGTTTAAAACCACTATGCAATATTTTTGAAAGCATTGATGCTGTAAATATGTTGAATTATAGTATCTCAAGTATGTGAGAAAAATAACAAATAACAAAAAAAAAAAATAATAACCGACTTCCCAAAGAAAACGGGCTTAAATGAAGTTTGTCCCTATGCTGAGCAATGTTATTTACTACTCCAGTATGGCCTCCAAGCGCAATAAATATGACGTCATCCGCATACACCCTATATATTATTATATGTTATATTTTTTAAGAACTATATACGTACAGTAAAACATTGAAATGTATTCTTTGTTCAATCATGCATGGTTACATTACCATTGAAACATCTATCTTACAGTTGCAGAGTTTGTATGCAACAATACACAGCATCGTTAATTGTTATCACCGGAAGTGTGCTTCATTGCGTGCTTGGTAGCTGCTAAGATTATACACATTCATATTTCTTATAGCAGCAAGCAGCAAGAAATTAAATTATACTTAATGGAGTGTTTGTAACATATTGAAATATAAAGGAATGAATGAATGAATGAATGAATGAATGAATGAATGAATGAATGAATGAATGAATGAATGAATGAATGAATGAATGAATGAATGAATGTATGAATGAATGAATGAATGAATGAATGAATGAATGAATGAATGAATGAATGAATGAATGAATGAATGAATGAATGAATGAATGAATGAATGAATGAATGAATGAATGAATGAATGAATGAATGAATGAATGAATGAATGAAGTGAATAACTATAAATACATCATAAATTAATAACCATGTATACAAAAACAAATAAACATTAATTATGCTAGCATTGCTAGCTCATTTTCATCTCATTTGTTTAATACAGCATAATTTATTATACTACATAATAACTATGTTAAAATAGCATAAATATTATTTTGTACAGCATAATTATTTATTTTGTTGTAATTTAGCATTATTTATGCTATAATGATCGACATAAAAGCAGCATAAATTTTGTAAATTTATTCTAATTCATGTAAATAAATATTATATTTATTATAAATGCAAAAACAAATAAAAAAGTTTAAATAATATTCTTTCCTACAGCGTTATCAGCAAATCAAAGTTCTCTCTCTCTCTCTCTCTCTCTCTCTCTCTCTCTCTCTCTCTCTCTCTCTCTCTCTCTCTCTCTCTCTCTCTCTCTCTCTCTCTCTCTCTCTCTCTTCCAAGAGTCTAGTTATTTTGTTAAATACACAACTCTTTTGGTTCGTGCCGTTAGATCAATGTATTTTAACATTTAAGAAAAATACTAAATAATTATACTATCTTTTTTTTACTCATCCCATAAAATAAAAATTTTAACAAGCCGATTACAAAAGTTAAAAAAAAGGAAAAAAAAAAAAAAGAAAAAAAAAAGAATAAATAACTAAATAAATAAATAACTAAATAACTTATAAATAACTAAATAAATAAATAAATAAATAAATAAATAAATAAATAAATAAATAAATAAATAAATAAATAAATAAATAAATAAATAAATAAATAAATAAAATAAAATAAAAGAATAAAAACCAATATTATTTAAACTTTGACTGTATTAATATAATACAAAACTTAATTTCAATGCCATAAATGTACTTTTACTATAAAATACATAATATAAAGTAAAGTTAATTACATTTTTTATCATTATAGAATACACAACTAAAAATATTCACTGAGAATGATCAGATATAAAATAAGTAATTATTATTTTCCTGCTATACCTGCTACGTTTTTTTGTTCTCCTATCTAAAAATTTCATTTTTCGACCGGAATGTTGTGAATCAATCTAATCAGCCTCTCTCTCTCTCTCTCTCTCTCTCTCTCTCTCGCTCCCTCGCTCGATGCAGGCGCAAGCTCGCCCGCTACGCCGCGCTCTCTCTCTCACTACCTGCTAGCACTGCATGTGCTCCTAATACAAACTTCTCTTTTCCGATCGGAAAGCCTGACTCATCCGATCAGATTGATTTGCAATACTTCGATTACGTTGCATTTCAATTAGTTTTATATCGATTTATATTATAACCATATACGTATGTAGCCCACACACTATAGAAATACAAAGTTATGAAGTATTAGATAAGTATAGGGACTAAATTTGAAATTAAAATCAATAATGTTTCTTAAACTCAATCATCAATATAATCAATATAGAATCAATTGAAAGTGTTTGTAAGAAATGTAAATTTTCACCGAGTATTCTTTTCCCTTATCTTTGTGCTTCTGAAGTATGTTTTCTTTTTCTCAATAAATGAAAATTGATCGCGTCTTTTTATAGTTTGTCATTGGCATGAATTGCAAAAATATGTATCCTATAATACTCAAATAAAATAAGAAAAGACCAAGAAAAAGAAGAGAGAGAGAGAGAGAGAGAGAGAGAGAGAGAGAGAGAGAGAATAATGAATTAGTGAAAAGAAATGAGCTTTCTTTCTTTATCTCTATACAAACGCCTCCTAATAATATAATAATGATAAATAATAGTATCTTGATATTTTATGGTGTATAATCCACGTGTAGGTATGCATTCATGTTAAAGTCGACGCCATGTTGGATCACTTAATAACATGGGTGGCATAGAAAATTAGCTCATTTTGCTATTTTAAAACCACTATGCAATATTTTTGAGAGCATTAATGTTGTAAATATGTTGAATTAGTGTCTCAAGTATGTGAGAAAAATAACAATAACTAAAAACGAACAGATTTTCCAAAGAAAATTGGCTTAAAAGAAGTTTGTCCTATGCTGAGCAATGTTATTTACTACTCCAGTATGGCCTCCAAGCGCAATAAATATGACGTCATCTGCATACACCCTATATATTTAGAAACAATTTTAATTTGTTTGGCGACAATTTTAGCCCCTGAAGTTTTTATTTTTATGCAACCTGCGTATCACATTGGTCCGACAATTTGCCTATCCTGCAGGATGTTCAAATTCTTCAGGATAATAATAACAACAATACAGAAATCAAATCAAATCGGGCAAGAACATTTTCTTGCCCTTTCTCAGTGGTTGCTGCTTAAACTTTTATTTTTACTATTTTTTTTTTTTTAAGAAATTAAAAGCAGTTCTTGGGAATTCTAAGTTCACTATTTAGAACTCCTATTTTGTACCAAAAATACAAAAAAATAATAATAATAATAATAAAAATAATAATAACGAAAAAAATCAAAGAAAAGTATAATGAACACTAATTTTTTATTATTATTTTTTTATTATTATTATTTACATTAACTTGCAATTGCTCAATGTTTCCTTTTTTAACTTTTGTTAATTATTGTTGTTATTACATTTCCTAATCATAACCCCTATTTTCTATTAAGATTCCACACTATATAAACTGATTAAAAAAAGTCAGTGAAATGTAAAAGAAAAGAAATAAGAAAAAAACAATAATTAAAAACACACATTATTTCACAATTTTAAAAATTACGTGCTAACTTAATTGCATTCATTTGTATAAAAAAATCAACATATCATCACATTTCAATATACAGTACCTCATACATATAGAAATATTATAAACTAAATTCATGATTAATATTAGTATGAATTTAATTATTAAGACATTGTGTAAAAATATAATGAACCAACAGATAAGGCTTTGCCTTGGGTGCATTTTGTAAAATTGTGTGTTTAAAAATAATAATAAAAAACATTTTAATAACTCTGCACATAATTATAGTAACAAATTATAAAAAAAATCCATTCATTAAATTAATTAAATAAAGTTAAGATCGATGAGAAGTGATAAAGAAATAACTTAAAACATTCATAAAATTTTTGCATGCAACATTAATTTATATATTGGAATTTAATTTTGTATTTTGTAATCTAACCAACGTATGTCTATTAACTTAATGAGACAACATTAGCATGCTAATACCTTAGCGTAGGGAGGGAGGGGGCAATTAAAGTAATAGACCACAGAAAAACATGAGCATTTATATCACAAAACACTTAATGGGACTTTCATAAATAACTTTATTTTGTCTCAAAACCCAACTGTAGCTCCGTAGCAGTGATCAGAAATTTCAATTTATGCAACCCGTACAACATTTTCATACTAATTTTTGCATGTTTCTGACGTCATAAACATGAATTTTCATGCAAATTGCATACTTTACAGTTTTTTTACGCTCTCTCGTGGGGCTAGATTTACATTCTGGTAAAAATTGTCATCAGTTTTGAAGATCCCATTTCGTATTTATTCATTAAAAAAGTACATGTTGTTTTATGTGGTCTATGGCTTTAAGGTAATGAGAAAACATTAGCATGCTACTGTGTTAGCGTAGGGAGGGAGGGGGTAATTAAGTAATGAAATAGAGGGGAGAGGAGGGGGAAGTAAATGAAATGTCACACTGAGTTTTGTGTTGCCAATTAATTCTGCCCTTCACAAAATTTAATTTTAAATGAAAAAGAGAACTTTTTTAAATGCCATTATCTGCAAAACTATAAAATATAAAAAAAATGTCGTTTTATAAGAAAGAAAAGAATGTACTGTTTTAGGTATTGGAATTAAATTAAATGTTTATTTCCTCTCCAAACATTTATACGTCTTTTTTTATGTACTTTTTATTATTATTATTATTAAAAAAAAAAAGAAAAAAAAAAAAAAAAAAACTTGTCATTTCATGTGTATTTTATGTAGTATTCTATTATTAAGATATTATTACTATTAAAGACCCCTTTGCACATCCTTGCGCTTTGTCGCCATGTTTGTGGTGCCTAATACATTGTCCAACATATAGGGGAAACATCGTTTTTCCTAATTTTTCACATAAAAAGAGTTTATTTCAACTGAACGAAATTTTCTGCTATTCTTCAAGCTTATTAGGAGCTACAAATAAGGCTTTGATTGAGCTTTGAAGCTTCTTTTGCTATTGAAAATATAAAAAAATGATGTTTGTCCTATGCTGGCCTATGTATTCCTGACCAACAAAATGACGGCTCTTAAATATGAGTGTAACTGGTCTATACAACTATATATACGTAAAACCTGCATTGTACAAAATGTTCAGTTACATAGATGTAACTCTTCAGTACAAACCAATAACTTGGTTGACAAAAGTTTGCACAGTAACTTGTTAGTATAAACGTTATTTCTTAGTGCTAAATAGTTAGCTCTGCAAATCTTAACAAACTTTGTATAATCGAACATATTTATTGAAAACAAAACATAAATATCCACTTTTTAGTTACTTTTTTACGTGTTACAATTTTTTTTTTTTTTTTTTTACTTCATATATTATATTTTTTTTGTAAGAAAGGCAAGAAAGATACGGCACTTGAACAAGTAAAAGTTAAATAATTATTAATTAATTTACTTAACTCAATAATTTTCACTTAATTTAATATTTAAACATCATTAAGCAGAACTGTCTACATTTTATAACAGTTTAGAATAATTTATAAATCTTTTCAAAATTTTTACTTTTGTAAATCTAAATTCTTTGAATTAAAGTATTTTCTAAGTGCTCACAGATATTATATAATGTGTTATTGCTTCGAAATGCATTTGAAATACACTTTAAGGCTATATATGTTTGTATTTATTATTATTTTATTATAATAGTCTTTTACCTTATTCTTGATTGAACAAAGTTTTTATACAAATAAATAATTAAAAAATTATATTAGTTTTCAAAATGAAATGAATAAATTGCAATTTTAGTATATGGCATTTCAGTCTTTAGTTATGCAAGTTTTTTATTTCCTTGCGGTATACGTGCAGTTGTAAATTATCAAAACAAAAAGCTATTACTTTATTTTGCAAAAAAAATAAAAAATAATAATAATATAATAAAAAAAAATAATAAAAAAAAATAATAAAAAAAAAAAAAAAAAAAAAAAAATTGCAATGGAAATATAATAGCAAAATAAATACAATAAGTAGATAGTAAAAAGTAATAATAATAAAAATAAATATAATTAGTGGCAATGATAATTTTCATATACAATAACAACAATAATGTATACAAAACAATATTGTATTTACTTACAATTTCAAGGACCCTGAAGAAAACTAATTTGTTGCAAGATCCCATCACGTTCAATTGTCTGCAACATACAAAACTGACAGTTAATTACGTACATATCTGCATCAAGGGTATATATATATATAACAATGCGCAAGAACAAGGACACCAACTTCTTTATTAGACAACATGGACATCACAAAACACTTGATGGGACTTACATAAATAACTTTAGTTGGTCTCAAAGCGCCGTAGCAGTGATCAGAAAATTTCGATTTATGCAACCTGCACAACATTTTCATACTAGTTTTTGCATGTTTCTGACGTCAATATTGCTCACTTTTCATTTTTTTCAAACTATTTTGTGGGACCACATTTACATATTCTGGTAATGCATGATTATCATCAGTTTTGTAGATCCCATTTTGTGTTTAGAACATGTTGTTTCATATTTTCTATGCCTTTAATACCTACAAAATAATACAAATATACAGTCCGTGCCACCTAAGGATGTTCGCGATTAATCGAAATCGAGCAACGACCCAATAGACGCCCAAGGGCTCAAGGTCACTAGGAGTACGTAGTAGTAGGTCAAGGGTACGCGGTTAACTAAATGGAGAGTTTTTAGGCGCTCTCTTATTGGTTGCATCCTTAGGTGGCGCGGACTGTATATGTACGTACACAAATAACTACCTAATAATTATGCGAGCTAAATTTCAGCATAATTTGTTCAATACAGCATAATTTATGTTATAATGCATATAAGTTACTATATGTTACATATATAGCATAAATATTATGTTATTATTATATTATTCGCATATTATTCACTACACGGAAAAAGTTATCTAACGTACGAGTTACTATTTAGACTTTTTTTATAATAAAATCGTTAGATACAAACTAAACTTTTTAGAATTTAAAGTTACTCTTTAGACTTTTTGCAAGAGAGTTATTGTTTAGTACTAAAGAGTTATTGATATGTGTCTAAATAATTTTTTAAATTATGTTTTCCGTGTATAATATAAGTGTATAGCTGGCATTTTGCCTTTTTCTCATCACCCGTTGGGTTATATACTTACTTGTTGTTTTTGTATTTTTTTTCTTTTTCTATATGTCCACTCACAATTTATACCCAATAAGGAACTATTATTATTATTATGATTATGAAATCATATTAAATGCGCTTCGACGCCATACTATATCAATAAAAAAGCATTGCTCAGCATAGGACAAACTTCATTTTTTACTATTTTCTTCGGGAAATTGGTTAATTTTTGTTTATTATTATTTTTCTCATATAATTTTTGAAATTCAAGCTATTAACAACATCAATGCTCTTAAAAATGTTGCTTATATAATATTTTTAAACTGGCAAAATGTGTCATATTCCTATATGCCACCCATGCTATTGAGTGATCCAACATGGCGTCGACTTTAACATGAATGCAAACAATTTTATATTTGTATACAAAGATACCAGGGTGGTTATATTCATATAAAACTCAACGCCATATGTGATCAGAGATCACTAAAGCTCGTTCGATAAACTACACACAAAAATTGAGCCGGCTTCGAAAATGTTCTTTTGTTATAAACAGCTGGTTATGACGACGTTACCTGTTTACTACGTTTATACATATAGTCGATCAATGTTATTTCTTCTTTCAGAACTTTGAACTTGATAAGAATGAAAGAAACTTCACAAAAAAAAGTTCTATGCTCTTCATGCGACTCAATTTTGTTGCCTCAAAAAAAAAAACAAGATCAACCAATGAACGTGTCTTATTTTGTTGGTCAGCCAATTACTGTTGTTGAGATTTACTTTACTTTACAGAACTAAAACATTTAAAATAAATAAAAACTTGTATTATATCTTATTATTTTCAACTAAAGTTATTATTATACTAATTTTCGCATTTAACATACACACATTATATAAGTTTATTTTGCTTGTGAACAAAAAGGGCACAGAGAGCGTATGTTTTTGACATTTATAGAGAGAGAGAGAGAGAGAGAGAGAGAGAGAGAGACAGAGAGAGAGAGAACTTGAATGCGGAATTTTCACCTGCTGTGTGAGTGTTGTGTGTGTGTATATATATATATTATATATATATATATATATATATATATATATATATATATATATATATATATATCTGTGTGTGTGTGTTTGTGTGTTTGTGTATGTCTGCTGCTAACTGCAGGTGTGCAAATTAAAATGTTAATACACTGCTCACACCATAGACATATTATATTATGTCTATGGCTCACACTGCATGGCACTCACACTCACTCACTCCAAGTTTTACCGATGAATGTTTGTGTTTATTATTTCCTCATTACGTCATCACGTATTGATCATCGTTAAAAATAAAAATTAAAGATCATTTTATATTTTATTTCAAATACAAGTTGTTATAGGGTGTATGCATTCATGTTAAAGTCGACGCCATGTTGGATAACTCAATAACATGGGTGGCATAGGAAAATAACTCATTTTGCCAGTTTAAAAACACTATGCAATATTTTTGAGAGCATTGATGCTGTAAATATGTTGAATTAGTATCTCAAAAGTATGTGAGAAAAATAACAATAACAAAAAATTAACCGATATTCCAAAGAAAATTGGTTTAAATGAAGTTTGTCCTATGCTGAGCAATGTTATGCACTACGCCAGTATGGCCACCAAGCGCATTAAATATGACGTCATGCGCATACACCCCATTATTATTCATTGCTCAAGTATGGCATCAAAGCGCATTAAATATGACGTCATCCTGTCTATACTGTGTGTATACACATGATTGCATGAGATAATTTAATTTATTAGTCTAAAATTCACGCCAAAATTTCTTATGTTAGAAAAATACGTGTTAATTTAAATAGTAAAATAACATTATACTATAGGATGTATGCGGATGACGTCATATTTATTGCGCTTGGAGGCCATACTTGAGTAGTGAATAACATTGCTCAGCATAGGAAAAACTTCATTTAAGCCAATTTTCTTTGCGAATTTGGTTCATTTTTTGTTCATGTTATTTTTCTCACATACTTGAGATACTATAATTAAACGCATATTTACAACATCATGAGTGCTCTCAAAAATAATGCATATATAGTGTTTTTAAACTGGCAAAATGATTTTTTCCCTATGCCACCCATGTTATTAAGTTATCCAACATGGCGTCGACTTTAACATGAATGCATAGACCCTATAGACCAGTTGCACTCATATTTAAGAGCCAACATTTCGTTGGTCAGGAATACATAGGCCAGCATAGGAAAAACATCATTTTTTAGTTTCTAAAAGAATAGCTTCAAAGCTCAATCAAAGCCTTATTTCTAGCTCGTAATAAGCTTGAAGAATATTATGAGAAAAATTCGTTCAGTTGAAATAAACTATTTTTATGTGAAAATTAGTAGAAATGATGTTTCCCCTATGCTGGACAATGTATTAGGCACCACAAACATGGCGACAAAGCGCAAGGATGTGCAAGTAGTCTGTGTATGTAAGATGTGATTGACTTGAAACAAGCAGAACTTCCGTGCAACAGTTCCTGGTTATGTAGGAAGTTTTTTTGATTACAATACCGCCTTAGTTATATTTATAGTTACAGTATATAAAACCACATAATATTCCGGTGACAATTTATACTTGTTGCAAATTCACGAGAGTCATAAATTGCCTTGCGAAATTTACATAATGAAAGATGTGCGTAAACATAATGGAGCTGATCGGTATAGCGCGTGGGGAGACGCAGGGAAAACTGAGTCCCCTATAATTTAACATTATAAGCTTATGGGATTTTTTTTTTTTTTTTTTTTTGCGATTTTTGAAAAAGGCTGCTTATGTTTACTTTAAATGCGGAAAAGGAAGTGCCGGAAAAGGAAACCACGTGACGGTAAAAGTGGGAGGTAGCTCAAGGTTATCTTGTTGCTGGCACCAAGCTTTCTCCCACTTTTACCGTCACGTGGTTTCCTTTTCCGGAACTTCCTTTTCCGTTTTTTAGAGTAAACATAAGCAAACAAAAGCTATATTATACTCTCTACCGATTCCGTAGATATTTAAATGAGAAATAGAAATACTATACATACATGTCTTAATTCGTAGAATTTTTTTAATTTTTTTTTGTAAACCGATAACATCAATTGTTCCCTGGCAGCCTGGCTCAACATGTTTTGCTTATATAAACTATCTGAAAATCCCCAGAGAGAGTCCACACAGTGCTAGAAGAAAGCTGTGGACTTACTCATCCATATGAAGGCTGAGATAACTATGATAATATAACAAACTCTTAAAGCCCTTGTCAACTTACTTTTTTATCATTTCGAATACTAGATTGATAATTACCATATCTTATAATCCATGAATTAGACACCAACACGTTGCTTTGCATTTATTTTTTTTTATTTTCCTTTTTGACTGTTATTTCACGTATCTGGCGTCACACAATGTGCCGATGGAGCCGTGATAGGGGTAAAAAACTTGAGGGAGGGGCTTAAATTTATCACGTGACCAGAGCGGTGACTGTGATTGGCCGCGGTACATTGTGACGTCAGATACGTGATATAACCGTAAAAACGAAAACAAATACAAAATCAACGTGATGGTGTCTAATTCATGGATATAAGGAATGGTAATTATCAATCTAGTATTCTAAATGATAAAAAAGTAAGTTGACAAGGGATTTAACTGTTATATCAAAAGCATACATATTGTATTACTTTATGCGTACTATTTTTTGTTATATAATGTTGATGAAGCACCCACAGACATTACTTCAATGTATTGGTGGGACTTATGTATGTACTTATGTATGTATGTATGTATGTAAGGCGATCATGATATGACTTGTTTTGTTTTGTGATTTGTAGAAAAGAAAAAAAAAGTGGATGAACATCATTATTGGGTACGCATTGAAATACATTAAAAATATATGACACATATAATTAACTGTATCCGGTATCGGTACAATAACTGAAGCTGAAGATTAAAAAAAAAAAAAAAAAAAAAAAAAAAATTACGCCAAGCTTTTCTAAATATAAAAAATTTAGCTTATAAAATCGCACTTTATAAATTTTTAAAATATTTTATTTTCTTTCGAATTTACCATACTGTATGTATATATTTTTTATATTATCGATTTGCATATTATTTGTCACCATTCTCTTTATATTTGTGTTGCTGGATAACATAAAAAAAGAAAAAAATGAAGCGTTTATACATTTTATTATTTTTATTTATTTATTATTATTATTATTATTTTTTTTTTTTGCTGTTTTAATAAATCATTGAATGAAAGAATGAATGAAAAAACGAACGAACGAACGAACGAACGAACGAACGAACGAACGAACGAACGAACGAACGAACGGACGAACGAACGAAAGAACGAACTAACGAACGAATAAATGAATACCAGCTTCAAATCAATTAAAATAAATGATTAGTTCTCGGAATAATCAATATTGATAAATTAGTAAAATTTGCAATTATTTCAAAGAAATTAAACAAAGAGAACTCGCAAAATAAAGAACACATAATCATACCGACATGAATAAATAACTACTATATAAATAAATAAATATAATAAAATATTAAATGTGAAGTA
Organism: Ecdyonurus torrentis; assembly: GCA_949318235.1. Lineage (NCBI taxonomy): Eukaryota > Metazoa > Arthropoda > Insecta > Ephemeroptera > Heptageniidae > Ecdyonurus > Ecdyonurus torrentis. The sequence continues at coordinate 54,112,719 of OX439129.1, forward strand.
TACCTTCAAATTTCTAACATAATATTTGTGCATGCGTCATCGTGGCGGCTATACGAATTGACAGTGTCACTGTATTTTACTCCCACCCAAGCATCATTATATTGCAGTCTTGATATTCTTGAATATATATATATATTATATATATATATATATATATATATATATATTATGGACGGAAAATTAATCCCATTATTACGAGACTAGAATTTTTATATGAATTAAACATTTAAGAAAATTGATTCTAAAGCCTTACTTCGTCTGAAATTATATATTTGGTATATATATAACACATCGAAAGCAACGTGAAAAAGATTTTGCCATGCCTGGGAATTGGATGTGGCTGGCAAGCCCTGGGTTCGATTACCAAGCATAGTAAAAACCTTTTCACGTTGCTTTCGATGTGTTATATATATACCAAATATATAATTTCAGACGAAGTAAGGCTTTACAATCAATTTTCTTAAATATTTAATTCATATATATATATATATATTAAACGCCTCGACCATATATATATACGTGACAAAATGGTTACATATATACATACACAGATTGAGCACGCACCATAGAGATGTCTAATATGTCCTCTAATGTCAAGTGACCCAGATTTAATTACACATATGTCTGCTCTGCATTATATGTACATATAGCATTGAAGTGTTTTGTAATCGAACAAATTTAATAACAAATTATAATATTACTTTCATAATATAAAACTATTTAACATAATCTAACAATCGATTAATCAATCAATCAATCAATCGATCAACCAATTAACCAATCAATCAATCAATCAATCAATCAATCAATCAATCAATCAATCAATCAATCAATCAATCAATCAATCAATCAATCAATCAATCAATCAATCAATCAATCAATCAATCTTCAATATACTAACCAATCAATCAGTCAATCAGTTAAATAATCAATCAAATTCACTATTACACAACAAAATATGAACTTTTTAGTTAAAATTTCCGTAAATTTTTATTATTATCGTAGTGAGAGTGAGTTATATTTTGTTGTTCCATGCGCCAGAAAGTGCCATATGTAATCATACAAAGTAATTTTATAAAAAATAAATTTTTCTTTCTTATAAAAAGAAAAAATAATCGTTAGATCTAACAAAAAAAATTAAATAATTATGCCTTCAATTCATAAAAGAAAAAATCAAAAGAAAAAACTATATACCTATTTGTCATGCAGGTGCAGAAAAAACTCTTTCAATTTTTTATTGCAATAAAATAAATTGTAAGTTAAAAATGTAAAAAAAAAAAAAAAAAAAAAAAAAAAAAAAAAAAAAAAAAAAAACTAAATTATAAAAAAAATATTATACTTTAAATTAATTAACCTGCACAATAAATAAACGTCACACGTAAAGCCTGCATTGTACAAAATGTTTAGTTATATAGATGTAACTCTTCAGTACAGACCAATAACTTGGTTGACAAAAGTTTAAACAGTAACTTGTTAGTACAATTAAATGTTATTTCTTCAGTGCTAAAATAGTTAGCTCTGCACATCTTAATAAACTTTGTATATATCCAACATATTTATTATGTAGGGACTGGATCCTCTTATTTTTTTCGAGGATCTGGGATCCCGGATCCGGATCCTTTTATTCTATTGAGGATCCGGGATCCCGGATCCGGATTCTTTTATTTTTTTCGCGGATCCTGGATCCCGGATCCGGATCCTCTTATTTTATCGCGGATCCCAGATCCGGATCCAGATCCTTTTATTTTTTTCGCGGATCTCGGATCCGTTTGTTTTTATTATCATCTAAAAATAAAATAAAATTTACTTCGCTCGAATTTGCAATGATTACTTAGTTAGTATTAGTAGTATTAGTACGGTCAACTTACTCATTTGATTACTCATTAAGGAAGGCAGATGCTATTTTGGGGGAGTTTTTACGACTGATTCTTATAGAGCATCAAAAGATTAACCTCTGTGCAAATTTTCAGCCAGTTCTGACCCCTGGAAGTAATTTAATTCTTAATTTGAAAATGTCAAAATATTGCGCTCGAGGTGACTCTGACGTCATTGTTGCTGGAGCGCAATATTTTGACAATTTCAAATTAAGAATTAAATTACTTCCCGTGGTCAGAATTGGCTGAAAATAAGAATCAGTCGTAAAAACTACCCCCAAAATAGCATCTTCCTACCTTATTACTTATTTTATAATATAAAGATTTATTTTCAACTTGCATTGCATACGTTAATTAATATAATGAGTCTTCTCCTATAACTTGTCTATAGTGTATTAATTAATTTTTATATTTTTAATACATTTTAAGAAAATATTCTTAATAATTGTTTAAAAGTTCTACAATTTATAAGTTTTTAAATTTTATAACAAACTATATAGGAAATAAACAATACAGATGAATACTATACGAAAAAAAAAAAAAAAAAGAAAAAAAAAAGAGGAAATGTTAAAAAGTTAATTTTAAATTAAACAGCAATCTGGATCCTTTTATTTTTTTCGGGGATCCTGGATCCCGATCCTTTTATTTTTAAGAGGATCCGGGATCCCGGATCCGGATCCTCTTATTTTTTTCGAGGATCCGGGATCCCTGAATCCTCTTATTTTTTAGCGGATCTATCGAGGATCCGGATCCGAATCCGGATCCAGTCCCTGAAAAAAACAAAAACGTCTAAATTTGAAGTTTTTAGTTACATTTTTTACGTGCATACCATAGTAATTAATAAATGAAGATTTATGCACTACATTTTAATTGCAATAATTTAATAATATTATCAGCTTCTCTCTCTAAAAAAAAAAAAATAAAAAAAAAAATAAAAAAAAAAAAAAAAAAACACGTTGAAAAGCTTGTACACAGTTTTGCAATTAAGTATTGTGTAATCAACGGTTATGACGTCACTAAACGTTGATATTTCAACATTAAAAACGTTAGTGACGTCACAAGCGTTGGGATTAAACATAAAAATCGTATATTTGTAACGGCCAAGTTTAACGTTTATTCCATTGTGATTCTATAACGCTTGTGACGTCATTTACGTTTTTTATCGTTAGATTGTCAACGTTTAGTGACGTCATAACCGTTGATTTTAAATACTTAAAGCATTGAAAAACTGTGTACAAGCTTTTCAACGATTATTTCAGTTATTATTATAATCATAAAAAGAAGAGCCATAAATTTAAACTAACTTGTCGATAATAAATATTGATTTTAAAACTGGTGCTATGTTACCTAAAAAAAAATTACTATTTTTTTCTTTGTCATATCGCGTGAATGAAAACCATGGACTAGCATTTATTTATCAGTTTTTATAGTAAAAGATTTGAACGATAAAGCTCTGTTCAAATTCTCGTTTAAATAAAAGTATTATGTGTAATTGCTATAAAATATGACAAAACATATTGTGTCATGGTTTATAAATACAGCGAAATCGCGTAACGCAATACTTGTTCACCTTTGACCTTTAATACTTTGGATTTATGCAGCAAATCTTCACGATTTATCATGCAGCATTTTCATCACCTTCATGCATATGAAAGATTATATAGGGTGTATGCACATGACGTCATATTTAATACGCTTGGACGCCATACTGGAGTCAGTAATGAATGACATTTCTCAGCATAGGACAAACTTAGTTTTTCTTTGGGAAATCGGTTAATTTTTGTTATAATTATTTTTCTCACATACTTGAAATTCAAGCCATTAACAACATCATGCAATACTCTCAAAAATTTGCTTAGTATTTTTAAACTGGCAAAATCAGCAATACTTTAAAATATATATTTGTTAGTTAAAGCGTGAAATCAGGTACTGCGGGATTTGACTAAAACAATGTAAAGAAAGAAAAATGTGAAAATTTGTACAGTGATACATTAGGATAAGGCTTCTGCAAAAATGTAAAAAATATATGTGACGGGTCACCATGCTACATTTTAAATTACGAGTTTTTGAAGTTTTAGTCTCATAAGAGCCCATGTTAATTTCAATAATTATTTTCTCTCTTATCTGATGGTCACGGGTTTTGGAAATTTTATCATAGTTACTACTAACTACTATATAGTTACTATTACTGTTACTATATATTTATTAACTTTCAAATGGCATCTTAAGTTGTTGTTTTTTATTATAGTATTATTATTTTGATATGTAAGCTATATATCTATATACAACCTTTATGTTATTACAAAATAACAACATTTGTATTCTACAGTATAGCTAAAGAGTGTTCAATGTAGAAACAATGAATGAAATTTGATTTTTTTTTCTCCTTACACACGAAAAGAATAAGTAAGGGATTTATGCTGCATAAATAGTATAAACTGATACTAGCAGAAACTGTTAGTAGGAGTGTGATAATAATTATTACATTGAAAATCAACATTTCTCACTTATAGTAAAATGGGCCCAGAATACTGTATTCCTCAACTATATAATACGTTACCATGACCCAGTATTAAGCAATGTATATAAATCATATTTATTATTTAAGAAATCAGTACAGAAATACCTGCTTGAAAAGATGTTTTACAGTGTATGTGATTATTTAGCAGTTAATAATGTCAAATATAATTGATCTTAAATAGGACATAACTTACTTGCTATAAATTGGATTGTATTTTGTTGTATGTATATGTATATGTTGTGTTTTGACTTGACTTTTTGTTCTAATCTTAAAGACATGCATGGAACGTAATAAAATCTTATATCTTATAAATTATATATGCTAAAATAGAACTTGATAAATACAACATAATATTTATGCTATATAACATAATTACTATACACAATATAGCATAAATTATGCTGTATTAAACAGTGCACTGAAAATGAGCTAGCATTTTTATGCCGGTGTATATATATACTTTATAAATAAACAAAAATGAAAGGCTAAATATTAGAAAGTATAGAAAATAAATAGCACTAATTCATATTGTATATAAAAAGTGAGAGGGCGAATATTCTTGTATAATATATGATGTACGATGTACTGTACATTAAGGTGTATGCATTCATGTTAAAGTCGACGCCATGTTGGATAACTCAATAACATGGGTGACATAGAAAAATCACTTATTTTGCCAGTTTAAAAATACTATGCAATATATTTTTGAGAACATTGATATTGTAAATATGTTGAATTTGAAGTATGTGAGAAAAATAACATGAACCAAAAAATAACAGAATTCTCAATGAAAATTGGCTTAAAGGAAGAGCCTATGCTGAGCAATGTTATTTACTACTCCAGTATGGCCTCCAAGCGCAATAAGACGTCATCTGTATACACCCTATGTCTTCTTTATATCGATTAACCGACAAAATATGACGTTTTTAAAATAAAATTTAAACTTGCAATAGATAGAAATAATTGTGATTACTTACTCAGTTTAGCAGATGTATATTAGATGATATTTTTCTAATGTTGTTTATATTGTATAATTTGATACACGACGATGATGGTGAAAGTCGGAGTTGCAGATTCAAACTGAACCAAAGGGCGTAGTGTTCAGACTGGCGCCTTAGTAGCTACCGCGGTATCGCCGCCTGGTAGTAAATAGCAGGCACTAGCTGTGTTTAGTACATAGCAACCCGCGTATATGCTATGAGATTTTACTAGGAGCAAAAATCAATAATTTTGTCTTTTGCGTTGCTAGGGTGAAACTTTATATGATGTAAACAACGCCGCTAATTGTATGAAACTGTTTTCTATGTGCATGATCAGTGTTTCTATACGTATGTGCATGAATTTATAACTTCAGTTTAGCGCGTGGGAAAAGCTAAAAGGGTCTCCAAATTTAACAATACGCTTGGGACTTTTTTTTGTTGAGAAAATTAGACATACTTAAACGTCATCAATCAATCAATCAATCAATCAATCAATCAATCAATCAATCAATCAATCAATCAATCAATCAATCAATCATCAATCAATCGTCAATCGGGAGAGGGGGTACGTAGAGGAGAAACCAGCAAAAAGGACCTATATATAACCACAAGGTAGTTTCCTCTGGCTATGCTAAAAATCTTCCCTGTTCAAAAAAACGTGCCCGTAAACGAGATGAGCACTTTTTCACGCCCGTTCACGGGAAAAAATTAAAATTTCCGGCGCGTTTCCGCTCGTGAATTTTTTTTCACTCGGGAAACGTGACTCGGGAAATTTTAACGGGCCATATTGAACGTTAACGGCCGGGAATTTCACTCAATTTAACGACTGTTAAAGCCAATTCACGGCCGTTACTATTCCCGCATATAATTTAATAGTTTTTAAAATGTATATTTTTTTCTGTTCAGCACAACTCTTTCAAATGCTGTTCAGCACACACTTTTAAATGCGTTTTGTACACAAAACACATATACAAACACATAAACAAATTTGAGTAAATTTTGTTTAATAAAAAAAATAACAAGGAAAAAATGGCACACACACGACGTAAAAAGTTATAACAACTCGATCACTCCCAGCTAAAAAAAAAAATAAGGAGAGCATGGCTTTCAAATATAAGGCCACTCTGGCCTTAAAATAAAGGCCATTTGCCTTAAAATAAGGAGCAAGTTGGCCTATTAAATAAGGAAAGTGGCCTTTAAATAAGGAGAGTGGCTTTATGAATTTAGGCCAGTCTCTTTCTCTTTTATATTTAAGTATGAGTGGTCTTAGTATAAAGCGAGTGGCCCTTTCCCTTTCTTATAAAGAAACTCTCCTCTATATTTTCTGTGGGAATGTCTGTCGCAGAAGGTACGCGGACAAAAGGCCCTCGGACAAAAGGCCCTGGCTGTGCGCACAGGTAAAGCATTACGGCGAGCAGCGCAGAGGTAGGGTCTTTTGTCGTAGGGCCTTTTGTCCGCGGGCCTTCTGTCTGTATACGTTCTGTGGCGAAATAACAAAATATAAAAATAATAATATATAATTATATATATATATATATATATATATATATATATATATATATATTATTATTATTATATATAATATAATTATATATTGTACTTTGTACTTTTTTTTCTCTGTATGACCGCCGCGTTTTTTTTGTTGTTTTTTTTAAATTTTTTATTATTCTTTGGAAACGAGCGCTATATGTCACAATTAAAAACTAAAATATTTAATTTGTTATTTTAATGAACAGTTTACTATAATTGTAACCATCATAATTTTTTTTTTATTCAATTTTTAAATGTTACAACTTTTACAAAAATCCCGATTTTCAGTCCCGATTTTTTCTATGCCACTCAACTTTTATAATTCAATATATTACTGAAATGTATTTTAAGCACCTTAGCACCCTTTCTATACAGATTGTTTGTTGGCTACAAACTCGTGAATATTTTAAATGACGTAAGAAAAATCCAAAATATCAACTATGGTTACCAAAAAATCTGTAAAAATCGGGTCACTCAAAGTACAGTTTTTTGAGCTCCTCAATGCATGGGATGAATTTTGGTAATAAAAAAAGTAGTCAATTTTTTTTTTTAATTTGCACTCAGACTTAACCGCGATTTTCATATCTACACTCGTCAGAGGCTAAGTCCGCGTGCAAATTTCTAAAAATCGACTACTTTTTATATATACCAAAATTCTTCCCATGCATTGAGGAGCTCAAAAAACTATACTTTGAGTGACCCGATTTTTACAGATTTTTTGAACTGTATAACGATAGTCGATATTCTGGATTTTTCTTACGTCATTTAAAATATTCACGAGTTTGAAGCCAACAATTTTTCTGTATAGAAAGTGTGCTAAGGTGCTTAAAATACATTTCAGTATAAATATATTGAATTATAAGTTGACGTAAGAAACATCCAAAATATCGACTATGGTTAATTCAGTTCAAAAAATCTGTAAAAATCGGGTCACTATATATAGCTTTTTGAGCTCCTCAATACAAGGAATGAATTTTGGTATATAAAAAAAGAAGTCAATTTTTTGAAATTTTCACTCGGACTTAACCACAATTTTCATACACACACTCGTCAGAGGCTAAAAGTCCGCGTGCAAATCCCGGAAAAATCGACTACTTTTTTTATATACCATTCAAAATTTCCTATGCCGGCCCATGTTATTTAGTACTTACTTATTTTATGACGTCGACTTTAACATGAATAAATAACTATGTTATTTGGTGCTCACATATGGCGCCTTTGATTTTAATATGAATGAAACCACTCTATAAAATATAAATAAAAAAACACTTGTGTTCGAGATGTCCGATTCTACTGTGGAGATGTCCGTCATTCTTAAGTGTTTGAAATAATTTGCGCGCAAAAGTTTCCTTCAACGGACTTGTGCGCATAGAGTTATTATAGATAGAGAGGAGAGGGTCCAGAGCTCTGCGGTCCTAGCTCTGAGTTGCGCTTTGTCGCCATCGTATAGCTCTACTCTTGAGTGTGTTCGCAAAATCACACATGATCACACATCAGCTGTTTCAGCTACTTGCGCAGAAACGAGTTTCTCACCTCACTCTGCTTCTACGCATATTATTTTTCGAACGGGCCACTGCTTACCACAAGTGACCGCTTGGAGCAGCACTGTAAAAAGAGCTCCATAAGTTGAGTGTCTTTGTGAGAGTAACTTCTTTGGCGGCACAGAGAGCTCAATGTTATTAACATAGGGCTTACCTCTCTATCTATATAATCTCTTTGCTTGTGCGTGATTGGATGGTTTAAAATTTGTCTGTTGATCAGCTGTTGATGCGCATTCCCTCCTTCACTGGGTGGTTCGGATTTCCGCAAATGAGACAAACGTGTCGTCTCTAATTCCTCCGAGATTGTTACTTTCTGGCTGACTCTGTGAAGAGCAAATCGGAGCAAAAATGGCCGAAGTCAAGCAATGATCCTATTATTTATTTAGACTTGAATCTTTATCGGCATTTGGGAAGTCGCGCGAAATTTAAATATAGAAATTATATTGAACACTTTTCAATATTTGTCACCGAGTTTTTGAGGGGGAATTAAAGATCACCCTTCGGAGGGGGGGGGGGTAGAAAAACAATGGAGTTGGTATATTTGGGGTGAAAGTTTTGACCAATACCTGGGGGGTAGTTTATTGGGGGTGAAAAACACCCAAAACTTGAAAAGTTTCCGTATTTGATGAAACTTCTTACTGGTGGAATCTTAATTTATCTATATATAACGCGTGACAATTAAATTTTCTACACTTATAATAATTTCTCGCCGGGGGATGGTTCACCCTTAAAATTCTCTCCGGTATCGATAGTACAAAAAAACGTTAATTTTAGGGTAACTTCGACCTCGTAAGTGCAATGGTGACCACGCGGTACCTGCACAAAAATATTGTTTTAAATCCATCCCTGCACCCAAGGGGTGTGGTTATATATATATATATATATATATATATATATATATATATATATATTCAGCGGATATAGCCTTAAAAAAATTCGAATTACTTTTATTTTCATCTAAAAATAAATTTTGCTGCTAAGCGCGCGCGCGCGCTTGCGTGATATATCGCGTGCGAACGCAATATATAGTTTGTTTGTTAACAAATGCCAAAAAAACCCTTGGGGGTAGTTCAACCTTTTTATTCGAATTTTCAAATTATAATATATATTTTTTAATTTAAATATATATTATATATTATACGATACGGCATTTGCCATGATCTCTTTTGAGAACAATTAATAGTGACAACTGCATTTTATATAAATTTACACCCGCACAGAGGTGTTTTGCCCTCTCTTAAAACTCGATTTCTTGGACTTTTTTTTTTTTTTTTTTTTTTTTTTTTGCTTTCACATAACCAATATAACTACAAAAGCGATACTATACGTTTTAGAGTAGCCGAGAACGTGCTCACGTGTTCGTCAAATGGAGATGGGTAGGCCTATGACGCCAAGGCGTCCGTACGGCCTACCAATCTCCATTTTCCTCACACGCTGCGCGCGCTCGTTACTCGGATCGAAATCCGATGTGGTGGGCCACAGAACTGTTTGAAGGCATGGCCGCTTATATGCAGTCAAATAAATTATCTACATAAATTTTTTTTATTTTTTTTTTATCGTTTTTGGCCATATATGGGCATGGCCGCTTTAGCACTGTCTAAAAGTTTTTCTTCTCCATTACTAAAAATACGCGATCTGCTCAAAAAAAAAAAAATAAAAATAAAAAAATAAAACACCGCCTCTGTTCGACCCGCGCGAGTCTCTTTTATAATATGAAGGCCGCTGTTTGTGTGTATATATGTATATATATATATATAATATATATATATATATATATACATAGAATAGAGATGGGTATATACATCGCGGGTGGTGCCTAGACGTCTCAGAAATGTCTCGCTATGTGTGTTACCTATATATATCTATGTATAAATTTTTAAAATATTTCCGAAAATAGCGCGCTGCGTGTATCCGTCGGCACTTTTCGACACAGAATCACAGGGTCCACGGAAAACGACCGCGGGGATGCCGAAAATAAAGACATCTTACTAAAAAAAAAATAAAAAATGCGTCCAAAAACGGTGTTTTACCGATTTTTTAAAGTTCAAAGTGGCGCCAAAAATCGGCTATGGCGATTTTCGGCAATCTGACTGCTGTAATCGATTTATGGACGTATCCTTTGACACGTGCGTGAGATAAATGATTTTTGTTCAGTTTTGACCAAAACCACCCATTCTGGCCACGTTTCGACACGGAAGCAATAGTAATCGCCATATTTCGGCAAGTTACAGTGGCAGTTCATCAAAATTTTTATGCAAGGTAGTACCTAGGTATTTGTGACTGTTTGCGTCGAGAAAACTGCGATTTTCAAATAAGTTCTAATTTTTATCATTTTTTGAAATTTTTTGGCGTTTTTGGCAATAACTCGACGCCAAATCAACATAAAGTCAATGTTAATTTTGGAAAGCAACCAAAAAAATATTTAACAACAATGTTTCAAGTTTCATGGCCATGAGACGTTTTAAACGGAAGTAAATAGCAAAAGATCGTTCTTTTTTATAAAAATGACAAGATTACCAAGGGGGTGTACCCTTCCTATTTTTTACGAAAAAACTTTTTGTCAGATTTTGGCAAAGTTGATGTCTACGTAGACCAAATCGAACTCGCTGATTCTGAAAATCCAACTTCCAAGCCCCAAATCCTATTACCAGTTGAACTGGGACCCTAAAACCAGCATTTTTTTATAATTTTTGAAGAACAACCGGATGTTAAGTCTATTTAGGGGTGGGTGGAGGTTATTATAGGCAAACACATGTTTGAATCATAATGTAGGTTACATTTTATTTAAGTTTCACAAACATCGCGCGGCAACTTTTTTTTTTGCGATTTTTTGAATATAGTGCGTACGTGACGTACGTGCTATATTGTTTTCAATATACCTATTCCCTATTCCCCTACTGCTTGCAGTCAGAGGTGTCGAAAAAAATCCGGATAAAAAATTATTGATCCGTTATATCCGATTTTATATCTGAATCACGATCCGCGCGGCGGATATATTGGATCCGGATTTAAAACGGATCAGTGAATCCGGATAACTTTCTATCCGAAATACGGATTTTAATTTTATCCGGATCGTATATAATCTGGATAATTTTGATCCGGATCGAGATCCGGATTATATTCGGATAATATTGATCCGGATAATTTGATCAAGATCGTGATCCGTTTAATTTTTTCTACATTAATGACCCAGATCACGATTTCATATAATTATGATAAATATTAAGCGAAAAAAAATCCGGATTTCGATATCCGGATAAAAAATTATCCGTTATCCGATTTTCTATCCGGATCTCGATCCGGATACATGAATAGATAATTTGATCCGGATCGTGATCCGGATTTAAAACGGATCAGTGAATCCGGATAATTTTCTCCAAAATTCGGATTTTAATTTTATCCGGATTTCGGCAGCACTAATATATATATATATTATATATTAGTGCTGCCGAAATCCGGATATATATATATATATATAAAATATTAAATTGATATATATTATTTTTATGGTGGTAATTTTTAACCGTTTTTATAAACGGTTATCTGTTTTTTCCGCATATAAAATTATCCGAACTTGCCCAGCTCGCCGGACGCCATAATATATAGGCCCGATAAAAAAATGTGTGCGTCTTTTCTTAACTCATAATATCTGAGGTACTAGAGACCCTTAACAGAGAAGCGACAACCTCATGTTTTAGGCAAACCTGCAATACATTGTTTTGAAAGGCCCGCTAAAAGTACCCAAACTTTCTAGCGTTCTGATTGGCTACCCTAACAATCTCTCAAATCTGATTGGTTCCGACGCCACAGGCCTTCCTGTAATGTTTGCTAACCTGATGTAATGCAGGTCTGCCTAAAACATGAGGTTGTCTCTTCTCTGTTAAGGGTCTCTATGAGGTACGCTATTGCAGTGCCATCTGCCGGCAGTTTGGTCAACCAAAACTTTGTCTCAGAGTTTGCGGTATGACGATTGTTTCTCCTTCACTCTGAGCGCACAACACACAACATGGCCGGCGTGTTTATTTGTACAAGAAGAGTGTACCGAAGTTCTTAGAAGATTTCGTAACTTATGTACATGAATTTCTACAATAAATATGTGGTAAGTTAACCTTAATTTATACTTTATTTGTGCACTTGAAGGTGGGACCATTTATACTGCTTTTGTACGTTGTTTGAGCGCGTGAAACTTTACGATCAAACGTATGTATGTATATGTACATACTACAAAGCGTCATAAATTTCGATGATCGGATTTGCAATTATCATTTTTTGATTTGAAGTTTTAGCCTATTCAAAAGTTCATATTATACACTTTAATATGTACTTAGATTATATTAAATTGCACTTATTATAAACGCCATTGACATATGTATATGTGTACATATACATACATACAGTACCGGTATGTATGTATGTGCATACAAGATACAATACATATTATGCATACATATACAAAAGCAGTCTTCTTTTTATAGTCTTCTCTACATAAATATATAATTATATTTTTTGACTTTTTTGCTTGGACTGTCTGTAAAATTATCAGATACCTTATGTGGCATGGCATGCTGATGGCTTTTTATGGAGTTATTAGGGCGGGAAATCAAGTATGTACTGCGAGATTTGACTATAAAATTGTAAAGATAGAAAAATCAGAAATTTTGCGCACAGATACATAGATTATGGTATCTTCAAAAATATAAAAAAATTGGGTGTCACCATGCTAAATTTTAAATTATGATTTTTTGAGTTTTAGTCCCATAACAGCCCATGATAATTTCACTAACTATTTCCTATCTCTGATGGTCACGGGTTGGGAAAATTTTATCATACGTGGCTGTTACTATTAACTTTTAAAATTTTATTTTGAGATAAACTAACAATCCCTTAAATGCAAAACGTGGAAAAAATGTTCGGTTCCTGGAAAAATATTAAGTTAAAGTGCATTTGTTTTTTGTTTTTTTTTTTTAGATTTGAACCCGTAAGAGCCTATGTTAACTTCAATAATTATTTTCTCCCAAATACGTGTAAATGAAAATACGTGTAAATGATGAAAAATTAAGTCCATATCGAGTGTTTACTAACCGTGTGATTTAAATGTAGAGGTGTTATTGTTTCAAAGCCATAGACAACATGAAAATAACATGTTATTTTTAATCATCAAACACATATACGAAATGGGATCTACAAAACTGATAAAATTATTTAACAGAATGTAAAAGAGAGCGTAAAAAAACTGAAAAGTATGCAATTTGCGTGTCAGGCAAAAATTAGTATAAAAATGTTGTGTGGGTTGCATAAATCGATTTTTTATTTATCACTTCTACAGGTTTTTGAGACCAACTAATATTATTTTTGTAATTCCCATCAAGTATTTTGTGATATAAATACTAATGTTTTCTTCTTGTCTATGCATTTTATTGTATGTACCATAATATTTTAACAGTAAATATTTACTATATTATATGCAATAAATTTGATTGCATAAAATATCCATTAAAAAGCATTAAATTATAGGATATGCAACTCAAATTATACTGCATAATGCAAATGTTGCTATGTATGCCTAACAGGCTACAAAACTTGTGTGTATAACATTAATATGTATATTTAACAGAGTTGATCAACTACACACAACCAGTTTACGTATGGAGAGATGATCCTAACTCCAGGCAAAATACTATCCAAGAGATTATACAGAGAGCAAAGTCGGAGCAAGATTGGCCACAGGTACTTCTCATTAAAACTTTGTAATGGGATTTAATTACTTGTATTACGTTCTTATTTCCTAACTCTTAAAGCCATAGACCATGGCATAAAACAACATGTGCTTTTTAATGAATAAACACGAAATGGGATCTTAAAAATTGTTATTAATTTTTACTAGAATGTTAATGTAGTCCCACGAGATAACGTAAAAATACTTTAAAGTATGCCATTTGCGTGGGTTTTGAGACAAACTAAAGTTATTTATGTAAGTCTCATCAAGTGTTTTGTGATATAAATGCTTATGTTTTCTTCTGGTCTATTCCTTTAATCACTAAGAGTTTATGGGGAAAAATTCAGCAAGAAATTAGAGTATATAAGTCCACATTTTAGGACATGAAATATTATTATTAATTTATTATTATTTTCTTACATGGTGCTATATATACTATATAGTAAAATTTTTAATCAATTAAGTTTAAAAGAAAAAAAAAAGAAAAAAAAAAAGGTAAACATAATGAATACTAAAAATTAATGCGTACAGAATTGTGATCATAATAATTGTAATTTACATAAAAAAATAGCTTAATAAATTGTAGTTTTATGTAAAAAGTGTTTTAAAATAGGGTTATAGGCTGTTGAAAACGCCATAATCTCCGATATCCAGTATGAAAATAATTAGCAATGATTGAATATTTAATTTTTATCATTTTTATGTTTTTTATTGTGTGTACATGTGTGTTTTCATAATTTTTCCCCCCTTTATAAATATTGTTATTTTTAGGTGTTGATCTTCCCTGAGGGAACATGTACGAATCGATCCTGTCTGATCACCTTCAAGCCAGGAGCGTTTTACCCAGGAGTGCCAGTGCAGCCCGTGTGCATCCGTTACCCTAACAAACTCGATACTGTTACCTGGACTTGGGAGGGGCCTGGAGCGTAAGTTGTTTTTTTTTCCTTTTTTATATGTAGGCTATAATATATTTTTTAGGGTGAAATGGATTTTACTAGCATGGTGGGCTAGCCAATCACAAGTGGCTTGGAAAAAGAAGCTGTTATGGCTAACATTAACTCAGCTTAACTCAAGTTGTGAGATTGAGTTCTTGCCAGTATACAAGCCAAGTGAGGCAGAAATTAATGACCCCAAGTTGTATGCTAGTAATGTGAGGAATGTTATGGCCAAGTAAGTTATACTACCATTTATTTTTAATTCACTTATACAAGTGCTACTATAGTAATAGTCACATTGTAATGCTGGTTAAAATGATTTAGCACCTTTCTATTGGTTTTAAATTTCTTTAGGTTCTTCTATTTTGATTCCTTTCAATTCCATAATATAGGCCTACAGTAACCATTATTTAAAAAAAAAAAAAAAAAAAAGCTCTAGAAATGTTTTGTTTTACAGTATATTAAAAACACACATGAACTGAAATTATTTGTTGAATATTTTACTATGCTAATAATTGTTCTTGTGATATAGGGCATTAAATATTCCTGTTTCTGACTACACATATGCAGACTGTCTACTGATTAATAAAGCTCTTGAACTCAACATTCCTTCTGCCTCAGATCTCATCAATGTACAGAAACTCAGGAATAAACTGGGGTAAGTATCATTATATAGGGATATATATTAAAATATTAGTTTAAAATAGAGGAAGGGTGCGTTATGCTTGGGTAAATAATTAAAGGAATTGGATATTGTAAATCAGCTAGAGATTTATACCTTTGTGAATATATATCCTATAATTGATGAAAGATCTTGCATTAAAGGAGATAATAATACAACATTTGAATAGCTTTCAGCACAAGACTTAAATCTAAGCATTATGTATATATATATATATATATATATATATATATATATATATATATATATATATATATATATATATATATATATATATATATATATATATATATATATATATATATATATATATACTAATCAATAGGATAGAAATAGTACGAGAGAAACTAGAGCACTTTGTATTGAAAAGTAATGCAGAGCGAAATTCTCTAATTTTGATAGAATAATGGGAATGGGATTCAAATCAATTCACTAGTATTGTTACTAGGACGTTTTTTAATGAAAGAAATTAAAAGGATGGGTTTTCTGTGCAAAAATTAGCCATACCACAAATATCGTCACGACCCAACTCTCGCGATCTGGCTGGACGCGTTTCGTCCATATCCGTTCCGAATTTTGTGCATTAATAAATCAATGCATAAAAAACATCGCGGGTCTCGGGACTCTTCAGCAGCCCACAGTAGTACAATATGCTCACCCATACCAAGCATCACCGCTATGGTACGTGTGGTTCATACTGCTCTCTGTGCGATAGTGAGAGACGGGGCAGCAACGCCTGTTGAGCGGTGACCGCCCGCCCCCCTCTCCACATGGCGATATTTGTGGTACGTATGGCTAATTTTTGCACAGAAAACCCATCCTTTTAATTTCTTTCATTAAAAAACGTCCTAGTAACAATACTAGTGAATTAATTTGAATCCCATTCCCATTATTCTATCAAAATTAGAGAATTTCGCTCTGCATTACTTTTCAATACAAAGTGCTCTAGTTTCTCTCGTACTATTTCTATCCTATTGATTAGTAGCATTAACCGCGATGGTTTTTTCATATATATATATATATATATATATATATATATATATATATATATATATATATATATATATATATATATATATATATATATATATATATATATATAAATTGTTACTATGCTTTTGTTCCTATAAGAAAACCTTTTTTTGATTCTGGATAAATTAAATGAAATTTAAATGTGTGATAAATGTAAATATTAAGTTGAACCAACCTATCGGCCTTGGTTGGATTTCTTTATATGAGTAATATAATGAAAAAACAATAAAAAAAAGTATGTAAGCCCTTCCTTCAGTCCTTTGCAGTTCTTACAGGCACAGCTCTGGACAAAAGTTTACAAACGGAGCTATGGTGGCCGCTGCATTTTCTCATAAAGAGAGCATAGATTGGTTATGGGTTGCCTATACAAATTGTTCTCAAACTTTTGGCCAGAGCTGTACAGACACATTATAATAATATACTCCTTATTTTTGAGTCTTTGTGCCTAAAGCTATGTTTATTATCTCTGTGCTAACTTTGTAGAAGAATTGTAAAGAGGAATTCTGAAGTATCATCAGTTGTCATAAAAATGATATTTTCATTTAATATTTTTTTCTTTTTTTTATGTAGTTATTTTATTTTAGATATATTATGTGATTGTATACTTCATGTTTGTAGGTTGACAGAGAGCAGCATAGAGAAAGAGATTGAAGCTGCAGCTGAGCTTGAAGACAAAACTGTGGATGTTACCCAATTCTCCAATGTGCTCAGAGTGTCTGCACAAGATTCCTCACTATCACAGCTCTTTGCACTCTTTAACAAGGTAAGTCCATCATAAGGTGGAGACAGCGGTCAAAGTTTCGCGTTTTTATTGTGACAGCGATAGTAAACTAGCTCTCTGATTGGCTAGCGGCTTTACGCGCTAAGAGCTGGCGCATTTCTTTAACTTTTGCGGTAGCGGTAATGCGCTTCGCATAAGTTAGACTTCACCTAACTTTTGCGAAAACAATAAAAATGCGGTATGACGTGGGCCAATCAGACGCGCCACACCAAGGCCACAGCTGGCCACAGAGGCAGCAGCAGATGACAATCGTATTATGTTCCGGCGCTAAATTCAAACCACTTTTTAAACTCCTGTGTGCATTGTGTTAAATCTTATTAATAATAAGGTCTGATATAAAAATTTTAGTATGTAATTAATTTTTTCAACACTACAAATAAATGCAAATTGTTAATTTTGCTTAGAAACCTCTATTATTAATTTATTATTATTTTCTATTTTTGTCAGCTGGGCATGGTCCTCCATTTTGGATGGCCGTTTATCACAAAACTTTTGGGGGTAAAAATGTGACCACTGTTTGCTCAGCTATCGCAGTCACATTTTAATGGGAATGCGATTGCGATAATTTGACCGCTGTCTCCACCTATAGATTTTGTTATATTGCGGATACCTATTTATATATCGGCGTGACTCCTCTATAATGTCCGATGTCCATTTGACGTTGAAAAATATTTTTGGCTGCAAATGGAAAAATCCCAAATTTGGGATCAGTCTGACGATTTTTATTTTTTCAAGGTCATTTGGACATAGGGCAATATAGAACTTAAGTGATTTGTAGTGCTCATTGCAATAAAAGAACATATTTGTAATAACTTAATATATTTCAGTCAGGAGGAGAGAGTATCAACATTCAAGATTACCTGTTACATTGTCTCATTATTTACAAACAACCAAAAACTGAAGAAATTACACAGCTTGCATTTAAGGCAAGTTTTTAAAGATTATATTTATTTTTGTGTGATGCATCTTAAAAATAGGAATAATCAGAAAAATTAACAAGTGTACATGATAATGAGAAATTGCCAGAAAAATCCCTTTATAGTATCTTAAAAATCGAGGAAAAAATCAGTGATTGATAAAAATTATAAATATGAGGAAGACAAAAAATAATAATAAATAAATAGATAAAATAAAAAAAAACGGAATTTTAGTTCATGTTCTCCTGAGTGTGACATCAATTCGCGACTTTCAAAAATTAATTATTTAATACTTAAGCATTTTAAAAGAATGGAAATTTATATATCAATTGATTCAGAACAATTTAGAATATGAATTAAAATTACCCACTTTTTTTTTCTTTTTCGTTCTTCCTCACTGAATAGACAACATAAAGGTAGAACGTGTTCTTTCTTTTTCAGTCTGGGTTATGAATTATTCTCTCTCACTCATGAACCCCTGTCACCTAATAACTAATAATAAATAATTTATTAATTATAATTATTAATCATTATTTATTAATAATAAATAATAATAATAAATAATATGATAGTTAACTATCATATTCTTCTCTTTTTATTTTCATTGTTATTATTATTATAATTTTAAAAGTGTTCATTGTAACTAACGTCAGCTGTATATGTTCCTTCAGGTTGTGAAAGACTCTGAGGAAAGGATCAAGTATGAAGGTGCTGTGCGTGCGATGAGACTGGCCATCAGTTTATCTCAAGATTCAGCAGAGAGGATCTTCCAGAGAATTGACAAACAAGATAGAGGCTGCATCTACTATGGTAAGTGTTGTCTAGCTGATGTGTATACCAGTGACGTATACCTTTAAAGTTATAAATTAAGGTTACAAAATGACTTATCGAATATGTTTTAATATCATACCTAAAATTTGGCAGGACTCGTTGATATCCCCTTTTTTTTATGGATATAACTATTTCAATTTATCTATTATAGCATCTCCTTTATATGATATCACACAGCCAGCCAATCATATATCAGGCTGGTGCCTACAGGAGATGCTATAAAGGATACAAATAGTAACAAATAAATTTTTTATTTATTATTTATTTTATTTTTATTATTAGCCTTTTTTTTTTTTTTTTTTTCTTTTTTGTAGTAGTAGTAGTAGTAGGCCTATACTAGTGTATATTAGGATATTATAATATATCATTATCATTTCTCTACCTCGCGTCCCTGTAAGTGTAACCTCATACTATCTCCCATTCCCCAATTTTTCCTAATCTATCTATGTGCATGTTTCTATCAAATCTTTTATATATTATCATTAAGGAAAATAAACCATCGCGGTTAGGTATGATAAATTGAAAGAAAAGGATAGGAGAAAACCAGCAAGGGCCTTACCATAGTGAAGAGAGTCCCATAGTTTGGTGAAAATCTTGCTAGCACTTCCAATGTGTTAGTTATTTTATATCTGTGCTAGCAAGATTTTCACCGAACTATGGGACTTTCTTCACTATGGTAAGGCCCTTGCTGGTTTTCTCCTATCCTTTTCTTTCAATTTATCATTAGAGAAGTTATTTTATTAGTTTTATATGCCTTTAAGATTAATTAAAATTCCTATCATATCACGCATGTGATATTGTGTCACTTTTAAGTACATGTTAAATGTTAATAACATTTAAAAATATAGGGTATATACAGTATATACCTAATAATTATAAATAATAGAACAATCAAAGAGAAAAATAGTATGTTAATGCAAAGACTCTATAATTTAATAGTTATATAATTGGGACTTATTGGGATCAAATGTTCTAGAGGAGACGAGTTCTAGATATTTGCATTTTATTAATTTTCAATGCTTCTCTTATTTGTATATTCTCTCTCCTACTAATATATTAAATTAAAATTTTAAGTTTTAAATATTTAATATATCAACCACATTTTTTCCCCCATTTCAATACAGTAATAGTAGGGTAAAGTTATAATTAGAGTAAAATAACACATATTTATTCAGCATTGTATGATTCATGCATTAATTGTGTATAATATTACAGAGGAGTTAGTACACTACCTTCGTCGACGTCCTAAGTTTGCTGGTATCTTCCCTGCTGGCAGTGACACTGAAGAAGAGCAGATGTCTGATGAGAGTAACCAAGACCTTCATACACCTCCTGCGGAATCTCCTATCCACCTCAAATCAGAGTGATAAAATTATATGTGAAAGTGTTGTGCCAAATACTCTTAAAAATTTCTATTCTCATTTTAAGGCTTAGAGTTCTTGGTAAAACTAAAGTTAAAAAAAAAAAAAAAAAAAAAAAAAAAAAAAAATCTGTATTTTGATTCTTCTCTGATTTTAAAATTACCCATCAAAGGGAACCAATTTAAGGAAAAAACCATCGCGGTTAGGATCAATGATAAAGAAAAGGATAGAAAAACCAGCAAGGGCCTTACCACAGTAGAGTTCTACTGTGGTAAGGCCCTTGCTGGTTTTTCTATCCTTTTCTTTATCATTCATCAAAGGGAACCATAGAAAATGGTCCAACACGTCATCTCAAGTGACAGCAGCGTTGCCATATTTAACCCCACGGAACACCTGCAGCTCCATTATTACATTAGATTTTTTTTTTTTTATTTATTTATTAAACACCAAGGTGTACTTATACATATTTATATAGGTCTACATTTTTGCATATTGACTTAATGATAGGGTCCGAGATGGACAATGAAGTAAGTGGTACCTAGTACATAGGCCACTACATAATACACATACACATTTATCATTACACTCGTGATATTCTTTAATTTGACAGATTACATGGTGGAAACCATGCACCTCATAACGGGTAAAAACATGCCTGTCTGTACAGTTTGGGCCTTTCCACCCATTAATATTATTAATATTAAATGCAGGGGTATTATAGAAGGCCAGGCTGATATCTTCAGTTTTACTTAGTCTATCCTTAACAAATTTAATGTAATTATCTGTTTTTAACAATTTAAATTTCACTTGTAGTTCCGTTACAAATAACTCCTCCCCTGCTAGCTCATAAACCAGCCTTGACAACGTAAATTTTGACAAGCAAAGTATCCGTTTTAAGTACCGAGACTTAACAGATTCTAGATTTTTGAAGTCTGTTATAGACATAAATGACCAGAAAATTTCACTGCCGTACGAAGCAACTGGAGAGATTTTCAGGTGAAACAGTTTAATAGCTGTTTCCAAAGATAACGAATTTAGATTTGAAATAGCGAATGAAGATGACAATGCATTTCGACAGCGTTCTTTGACATGTTTAGAGAAAGATTTCCCCGTCTGTTGCATAATAACCCCCAGATAATTAAAAGAATTTACAAACTCTATCTTTTCTCCATTACAAGTTATTACATCTGACTTTGCTAAAGGGCCACCTCTCCTGAATTTTACAATTTTTGTTTTCGTAGCATTAATTTTTAATCCGTTCAGATTAGCCCATTCAATAAGTTTACATTAGTTTACATTAGATTTTACCTTCACTAATAGAGCTGCGGGTTTCCGTGAGGTTAAATCTGGCAACGCTGCTGTCACTTAAGATGACATGTTGACCGTTTTCTAAAAAAAGCGTATTCCGTTTGTAGGGGTAATTTTAGAATCGGAGGAGTGTACTTGAGGCCTACATCTGTATCCATGTAGCACTATTTCTAATGTGAAGAGAAAGAATACTTAATGACAATAAACTTGTACGATCTCTATCCACCTGATGATGTCACAGAAAAAAGCCTTTTTAGTAACATCTAGAGATCTTACAGATCCAGTATTACAAATCATTTTTATCTTGTCATTAGAATGTTACATGAACACAGTACTATGGGTTACGTAAATAAACTTTATCAAGTTTTTTTTTTTTTTCCTTCTTTTTTTAACTAGAAATCTGCCTTAAATATTTTTGTTTATTAAGTGTAGCTAAAATATCATCTGAGCTTTTTAAAAGTCAATCTTTTAGTTGTTGAATAATTTTTATTAAAAAATACAGGGTTATTATTATTTTGATAATAATAGTAATATATAATACATAATTTTGTATTTTTAACATTAGTACTTAATTAATAAATGTTTTAGTTACTTTTTTTTTTTCACAAATACTACAAAATGTGTAGTGAAATTTTAAAAATTTCATCATTTTTCTAGTGCATATTTTATGCAATTAAAAAAACAAATTACACTATTAAATATGATGTAAAAAAATAATAATAACATTTCCTTATATATTTTTTTTTTCAAACTTGTATTAGCCTCATCTGCAATAATCTATAAATAAAAAATTATTTCTCATCTGTGTTAATCAATGTGATCTATAACACTCTTGTTTTAATTTAAATAGAAATTTAAAGGGAGGAAAAAAATAAGCTGTTACTTATACATATGTGTTTAAAATCTTTATTATGTGTATTAGAAATAGTAGATGTACATTGTATATTGCACCAAATTAAGTATTTCTTTCATTCCATATAACTTTTATGGAGTTTCTTTTTCCATGTATAATTTCAATATTTAATGATTTTATAAATTAATATACATAAAATGTTTGTTCTTGTTTTTGTGAAATTGTAATAAAGTCTACAGTATATAGATTATCATTCAATATAATGTTAACATCAATGAGTATTTTGATGATTACTGCAGACCTGACTCAGATTTTTCACACAAAAATCAGGCAATTCATAAGTCACAAAATTAAGAATTAAATTCATTTGAAATTAACATTATTTTCATTATTAAGTATATATATACCCAGCAAACACCAATTTACTTGTCATGTGTATGCCCAGTGAATTATTTCAATAAAATACTTTGTGTATGCGCTCTGGGTAAACCTATTATGTTCTAATTAATTTGAGATCCATAAAAAAAAAAATGACGATCACTTAATGCTTTGCGCATTTTTTGGAGCAAGGGAAAAGGATAAAGAAAAAATATGGAATTACCAGCAAAAGGGCCTTACCACAGTAAAAGTTGTATGGAGAGGTCGAAGTCTCGTGTGGCACACAGTTTATTGTTATAAAAAAGTACATTTGATAACTCTTTGTAAATCTCTTCTGTGATTGATAATGTCATTAATATATATATGATGAAAGCTCTCAGTTATGAAATAAACTTTTTTATAACAAAAAACTGTGCCATGCATGCCATAGGACTTGTACTGTGGTAAGGCCCTTGCTGGTAATTCTATCCTTTTCTTTATTATTGAAGTGCTTGTAAAGTGCTAGAAATTTGTAAAAAAAATTCTAGTGCCATGTACTGAAAAGATGGCAAAATGCAATTGTCTTATTCCATCAATGGCATGCGCATGAATTTTAAATTCAAACTGTAGGACAAATTCATGCTCCAGAGTGACATACAGGGTTGAGCACTTAAATCCGGAATAACTTTGCCGCTAATTTTCTCCACGACTAATCAACCGATTTTTATGATGTGACACTTTTTAAAAACTTCAATATTTTTACAATCAGGACCTATGTTAAAACTACCTAAAAATTTTTGTTTTAGTGTAGTATTTCAACGACAAACTTTTGGTACTAATTTTAGCCACGCCGGAAATTTGTAAATTCAATTATTAATTGAGCCTCAACATATGCAATGATATTAATTTAAACACGTCAGGGACTTTAAAGGATGTCTGGCGTAAAAATGTAATTTTTGACTATTAATTGATTACTGTGACTTAATTAGACGTACACCACTAAAAAAATTCGAAAAAATACCATTAATTAGATATCTTTCTAATTATTAACAAAATTCTCGTGAAGTAGAGCCTACTTCATGAAGGAAGTGCACAACGGCAACATTCTATGCTAGATTTGGTGACTTTATCTGATTGGCCTGAGATTCCGCCGTCACCTGAGAAATGACCACTGAGAAAGGGTTGAAAAAAATAACAATGCAAGTACCGCTAGTACTCGCATTATTATTTTTTATTTCGCACACCTACCATGATTTGGAGGGGCTAAAATATACTTGTTGCAATGCAAGTATCCACTCAGTAATAAAAAATAATGCACAGTTTTACCTGAGACTGACTGAGGTAACTCGTTACTTTAGGGTGCAATCAGTATATATCTGAAAGAGGGAGAATTCCCCTATTTCTAAAATAAATTTCTCCTACTTTTTATTATTTCTTTCAAAATATTTGTTCCCATGTTGCCGGTGTCTGAAAATCTATATTAGTTAATTATCTAATTAATTTTGTACGCAGTATGAAATGCAAAAGGAAATGTATGAAACAAGGTATGAGACTGGCGGAAGCAAGTGAAGTATGTCAGGATAGGAAGTTGTGGAGGTCTATCACTGGGTCAGGATAAAACATCTGTGTTGTTGGCTTACCCCGAAAGGGATTTATAGCGTCATGATATGTATGTATGTATGTATCTAATTAATGGGTTAATAATCAAAATTTTTGAATGAAACTTTTTGAGTTATTATTTAAAATTAGCTTGCTTTAGTTTACAATGAAAATTAGACCTTTTTTCATGACGCCAGACATCCTTTAAATAGGTCATGTGTAATGTGCCCTAAAATTTTCAAATGATTTGGTAAATTATTTCTAAAAAAATTTGCAATCTGAAAAAATCGTAATATTGCAAATGTCAAATTTTTAGCGTTTTTTACGTGCAAAATTTTACGTGTTGATTCTCTTTGCATTTCTGAGCCGTTAGACATTATTTGTTACACTTTTCAGTAATCAACATGTTTCTAGAATCCTGCTTTACAAAAGGGTGTTGAGAAAAAATTTCCAAGTTTCATTTTGGTGTCAATTTTTGTCACTTAAGTGCAAACCTGTGTATTTTTAAACTTGGGTCATACTTTTTGCCTTATAGGCCATAAATATAACTTACTAATGCACGAATCTTAATTTTCTATATAGCTGATCTTTGTTCTTGATCACACCCACTATATTTATGCTGTTATATGTTTTAAAAGTGTCACATCATAAAAATCGGTTGATTAGTCTTGGAGAAAATTAGCGGCAAAGTTATTCCGGATTTATGTGCTAAACCCTGTATAAGCACAGGTCTTGTAGTTTCAAACTATATGGTACGTACATTTTCAGAAATTTGTGTTTGCTGCTGGGATATGAAAGTTTTTGATTGTCTCCTTTTTGCAGTTACACCTTTTTAACAGTTATTTTTTATGTAAATGGAATTATATTACAAATTTTGAAGAAAAATAAATAAAAAGTTAATTTCAATTAATTTTGAAAATATATCCTTCATTTAAAAATCATAATCATTAAAATGTTTAGAATTAATTGTTAGAAATAATTCTTTTTTTGGATGTAAATTATAGTATTCTCTACCCTATAGCTATGATGTAAAACTATAGATATTTAGCATATGCAACACAGCCTCTATGGTATAAAAATATTTTAAAAAGTATTTTTCTTCATATATGTGTCTATAATATATAATAAATATATAAAATTATATGTATATTTATGTAATTGTATTATAAAAATATATAAATAATGTAAAGTAACTTATTTATATTTGATATGTGGTTCAATATCAAAAAAAAAAAAAAGAGAACAAAAATATATAATAAAAATATCAGAACTAAAATAATTCGTCTAATATTTTATTTTCAAATATTATAACTGGGGGCCATATTATTTTGTTTTTCATTTAAATTTTTTCCCATGGTGAAACTTATGCCTGCACATGTATAATTATATTTAAATTGGGCCATGCCATCGCAAAGATTATTTTCATTCAACATGCATAGCAAAAGTAGCAGCATATAGCATAGTTATATATATATATATATATATATATATATATATATATATATATATATATATATATATATATATATATATATATATATATATATATATATATGACGTTGTTCACGTGGACCGGTAAGGTCATCTGCCAAACATTTGACGATTTCGCTCAAATTTGGTTCAAACATCGGGTATGGGGCCTAGAGAAAATAATTTTCTCGGATTTGGAAAATCTTGAAAATTTCCGGAAAAATCGCGCATTTTAAAATTATTATTTTACCTGACTTTGCTTGGGAAAATCATTAATTACTCCTAAATGAATTATAATTGACAAACCAAACTAGGCGAATGTTATGACCATTGATCAAGCCTTGTTTTAAGATGGGTGACCCATGACCTTGAACTCATGTAAAGGTCAATGAACTGCGTTCAAAACGGAAAAGTGGAAAAATGGCCGATTTACGTATTTTTTTTGGTCGTTTTTTTTGCATCATTTTTTAGTCCATAATGTCCTTAATATGTGTGCCAAGTTTTGGAATGGGACCTCTGCAACTTTTGACGTGGCGCCACGTCAAGCGGTGGCACCTCGAGTAGGTTACGGGGAACCTCTCAAGTTTAAAAATCAAAATAAAAACAAGTTGCACAGATAACAAAACCAAACTTGGTGTACTAAGGGACACATATATGGACCATATTTCAGAAAAGTTTGAAACACGAGGCGCGAAAATTCAAAAAGTGACAGTTGCATTATACTCCAATGTCCCTTACATGTCTTCCAACTCTAGCCACAATTTTTAGACAAGAGTTTTAAGAATCGATGCTAGCGCACGGATGGCAGCAAAATGAACTACTAAGCCAAAGTATAACGCAAAGCTACGTATTTCAGGTTAGCAATGCATCTTTTAGTGACGTCACACTCACATGCGTAATATGCGTAATGTTTGTGTGTGAATCTTAAACCTTGGAAAGTAATTATATGAAGAGTTGTGCAAATTTTAAGGGAAATAAGTTAAAATAATAAATAAATTAATTTTCAAGGGAATAATTTAAGCCTTTAAAATATTTCTTTTTGTCATTTGTGCTCCTTGCTCTTGTTATGAATAGAAAATCAACTTCCCAACACATTGTGTCCGGAAAGGGTTGGGAAAGCTTTGGGAAAGGAGAGGCGCTAATTTGCATGAAAAAAATTATTTTTTGTGTTAGTTTATTGCTTTATTGATTTCTATGTATACATAACAGAAAAATTATGTAAAAAGGGTTTAAAAAATTACCATGGTGGGATTCGAACCCAGGACCCACGGAAAACTTTCTGGTACCTGGGGTATTTTGTTTTTATACAAGTACTCCAAAGTGCCCTTTTTTCCTTTAAACCTGTTTAAAACTTCGCGGATATAATACGATAAATCCTAGTAGCTAGTAGTTATTTTTGCTGCCGGTGGCACGCTGCTATAGTAGTTTTGCGCATGCGCAGATAACGTTTTCTTGTCCAAAATTGTCGACAAATTTTATACAGGAGTCGGATGACATGTAAGGGACATTGATTATACTCAGTAAATATGAAATTTCAAAGATAAAAGTACTTTGTTGAAGCAGTAGAGAAGTCCCCTGTAAGTTAGGCAACTTGTTGAGCATTGATGCACGACAAGTTGCCTCGATCGCAGGATACTCTAAAACTGAACAACTTCACACCCCGCTAACATAACAAATAAGGGCTGAAATTAAAAATGAACCTCAGATTTGTACTCTACGTACCTTTATTAGTAATAAATCACGTCTAACTCAATTTTTTCAAAATTTTACATAAATTGTTTTTCATTAATAACTTGTTAACCAAGGGGTTAATTGAAGATTTAAGGGCAGTTCTGTAATCAGCAGTTCAAGGGCTTTCTAACAATGTGCATGTCCATGGGTTTCTTGACAAAAAATATTTCAGCCAAAAAAACAAAGAAGGGGTTAGCCTTGCTTGTTTTTGTGACCTTGAAACTTTCGGACGCGAATCCTAATAACATGCACATCATTGGAAAGCTCTTGATCTTCTGATCACAGAACTGCCCTTTAAGTCTTCGAATTTTAATTTACAAGGGAGGAATTTGTATTTATATATATTGAAAAGTGAAAAGCTAGGAAATTGCAAATCTTTGCAAAACAACACGATAGTTCAGTGGCGTGTTCTCTAAAACAATGATTTTAGTTGTCACAACTTTGAATTTTTAATAATTAACTTAATTTTCACATTAATTAACAATTTGAACTTCGATCATTAAAGTCTCCATTGAATGCCTGCAAAACTCAAACCAAAATCACGATACTTTTCAACTCTCAATGTATTTAAATATCTGAGCCTTATTTTTATTAATAAAAATGCTCATAATTAAAAAAACTAGCTTATTCTAAATTAAGAGCAATTAGGAGCCACTTTAGAAATTTAATTTTGTCCTGGGTTACAAAATTTTCTCTATTCTAAGCTCCGAATTAATTCTAATTCTGCAGAACTACCTCTTTATTATTATGCATTAAAATATTATTTATATATAATATATTATTATTATTCAAAACATAAAGAACACAATTATTTGCAATGTAATGCAAATTTGTTTGTTGTGAATCAAATACTTGTATTTTATTTAGCAATTTTTAATATAATATTTTAGTATTGAAATATCATACGTTATTAATTGATACAAAAGAAAGAAGAAAAAAAAATTGTTTATAAAACAGAAATCGTACAATATAGGCCTAATTTATTTACGAAAATTTGCAATTTATAAGTATGAGCAATTATTAACAATTGTCACACGATTATATAATAATACACCATAGTATAAATTATATAAATACATAGTTTTTTTATTCATTCAATAAACTAAAATCATATATAACTGCACCTGCACTCTCCGAAATTTTTAGAACACAAAAATATGTGTTATATCCACACGATCGTTATCTTACTTCCGCTATTGCTGTCCTCTGTCCTTATATGTCCTATACGTATCTTATATGCATTAACAAAACTTACGATTTTATTTTTTTATATTTTTGAGAAATGTACAAAAGTAGTTTTCATTAAACATTATTATTTATTAGTTACTTAAGATATAAAAAAACAAATTTTTAAACATTACGAGAACATATTCACAAGTTTTATGTATGCACATTGCACATTATTAACATGGAATGGATCAAGGAAATAGAATGCAAATAAAACACAAAATGTTGCTATTATCAAATTGGAGTGAATAAAAATATAATAATAATAAAAGGCGAGAAAGACAAAAGTTGTGAATTTTACGTGTTTTTTTATATACAGTATATTCACAATATAACCCATCCCCCCAATATTAATTTTCATGTTCATTTTTATTTAATATTACAAATTTGTTACTTTTCAATAAACCTCAACATGAAATTATTAAAAATACAAAAAGAAATCAGTGGATGTCAATACAGATGTCAATATAATATATTAAATTAAAATTAGTTTGATACAATTAAGATGACGTACAAGTAAAAAGATGAATGAAAGACGTTTAGTGAGTTTTTAATGACTTAAAAATAACAATTAAACTAAAACACTTAACTTTTAATAATTACACAGTCTGCATGCTTTGTTTAACAAAGAAATAATAATGATCGTAGTAATAATTAGGCAAGGAAATAGTTCAGATGTATCCTACAATAGGCAAGGAAATAGTTTAGCTCTCCCGCTGGGTGTGAGAACAGGCTGAGTGAGGCTAGTTCCTGGCCCAGGGTGTGAGTGAGGCTAGTTCCTGGCCCTGGGTGTGAGAGCAGGCTGAGTGAGGCTAGTTCCTGGCCCTGGGTGTGAGAGCAGGCATTGTGCGCTGCTGCAGACACAGTCGCTTCACAATGCCAATGTTGGCCTCAATGGTGTTCAGCTGCTCCAAGAATTCCTCACTCATCTCTGGCAAGTGGGACACATGCCCCATTGGTTTAGGCAGGATCGCAAGTACCTGAAAAACAAATTTAAACGAAATTTGAAACCATTTTGTTTGGACATCGATCTTTGGGCGTCGTTAAGCACGATGTTTTATGCTTCTTTAAATTTATTTTCTTCACTATTATGTAAGACTACTGCTGGTTTCCTTTTTATTTTATCATTAAGAATTGCCCCAGGAAGACTGGACTTGACAATATTCTGCCTACCTTGCCATTCTGCAGTGGAATGTTGAGGTTGACTGTGCTGGCAGTGCTCGAGGCAGGAGCGACGATGGGGCTGCCTCGGAGAGACACTGACACTTCGTCAGCCATGGGCCAGCGTGCTGGGTTGATTGGTTTTGAGGGATCAAACTTGGTCAGGACAATACGAGCCTCGTGCTCCAGTACACTCTGCAAACAAAACAGCAAAGTGTTAATAAATAAATGTTAAATATTACAACAGTTACGATATAGCAAATGTGATTTGTTGACGTGTTCTAATCACTGTACCTATTAGTTCAATGTTATATGCTCAGGAGTGAACTACCTGACCATATGTTTATGTGTGAAAATATCTTATGTGCTATTATTTTTAAATATGTTCAAGAAAAAACAAACGAGAAACATAACTTTGGATCAAGTTGTGTCCTCATCGTGTATGCAGTATTTTGTTTTAATGCAGTTTTCATACCTCACAATAGCACAAGGAGAAATGGGTTAGGTTTTGTTGTGAGTTGCATATACAGTTAACTCTCAATTTAGTGAAATTACCATTTTCTAGGTCCCTTGCGATTTCATAAAATCGAGAGCGTAAAGTACAATACTGTATGTACGTACATACATAATAGTGTGTGTACATACAGTACAGTATTGTACAACACTGTACCATACTGTCTGTCTCACCTTGCGCAACACAAGTTGGTTGTCAGGTTCAGGGTTGATCTGCTCAGGTTGAACCTCAGGTTCAGGCTGCTCAGCCTGGTTGAATGCCTTGGCCAAGTTGGTACGAGATGAACGACGTTGTGTGCTGGAGTGGAGATGTTGGGAGACTGAAGGTTCTCTGCAGGCGACGCCTCAGTCGTCTTGGTGCGACGAAGCTGAAAGTCAAACATAACCATCAAGACCCTCCTATAAAAAGTATTAGTCAAATTTCAACAATTTAAAATTAAAGTGTTTTTTTTTTTTTTTTTTTTTTTTTTTTTAACCTATTAAAAAACTGTTGCAATTACGAAGACTTTAGATTGCTAGCAGACGACTAGACTATTAGTGTTGACTAACATAGCTAGATAGATATAAATACACGCTATACATACTTACTGGAGTGCTAAACAATCTGAAAGGTCTGCCGTGGTCTTTACACTCTCCCAGCACAGAAACTTCACATAAACAGCAGTCTGGAACATCAAAGTTCGCCACATTATTCAAATACATTTGTGTGTGTGAGGTGCACAACTTTACACAAAGCAAATCTAAAGAGAACGTATTAGTAATTTATTGGGATTAAAATGCAATTAACAAACATATAAGCCCTGTTAATTCCTTCTACTAAAATGACAATCAATTATTCACAATTTTAATGACAAAAATAAAAAAAACACACACAAACAAATATAATTATGACATAAAAATTGTATTGTGATATTTTAAGTTTATTTCTATCTTAAATCATAAAAAAAAAAAAAAAAAAAAAAAAATAACAATTAAGAATGTACAGTACTTTTTTTTGTATATAGCAAATAAAACAGTAATGCTGTTCATAAAAGCCCTGTTCGTAATTGCCCCTAAAATGACAATCAGCTATGGTAGTTAAAGGACTAGTAAATGCTACCTATTTACCCTATTTTTTATACGTTCATCATGTGGACTATAATGAGAGCAGTAAAAATATGTATCACAATAATTTTTATTATTTTTCTTTTGTGGTGTTTTGAGGGTGTTAAGAAAATGTCTTAGCAGTTATGAGTCACACTAAAACAAGTAAGGGGAAACGTTCCCCTCATTTCATATCTCAGAATATTCAGAGTGGGGCGCAACCAATATTGCGCGGAGCTGTTGCACCGTTGCGCGTTGCTAAATCTATGGGAAAAAGTTTGAAAGTTTTTTTTGGAATGAACTAATCTTACGAAACGCTCGGTGCTTTCAAAGTAAATATTATAAGCATAAACTGTGCGCTCTTTGCATTACTTTATTTATTTATTATTCTTATTTATGAGTTTATTCGTTTATTTATTTATTCATTTATTTGTTTGTTTATTTATTTATTATTATTTCTATTTATGAGCTTATTAGTCTATTTATTTATTTATTTTGTGAAAGATTGCTTTCCATAAAGGGGTTGGGTTAAATTTTCATGTACAGTTTATTTGCATTCTCTCTCTCTCTCTCTCTCTGTCTCTCTCTCTGAAGTATGGTGATAAGATGAAATAAAAAACGTTACAGCTTTTGTGTTTTTCCAAAGGTAAATAATGCATGGTTACACTAGGCCGTAATGCATGGACGGATTGGGCGCCAAGATTTCAAGGATTTCTCGATGGGCCGTGGCAAAAGTGGGCCACTGTGGGCCAAGTCAGCACAAAAAAAAAAAAAAAAAAAAAAAAAAAAAAAAAAAAAGAAAGAAAGAAAGAAAGAAAGAAAGAAAAGAAAAATAGAGAGAGAGAGAGAGAGAAAACAAAGAATGAGATGAAATTCCACTGAGTAAATTTAATCAATATGATATAAATATTGCTTTTTTTTTCTTTTCTTTTTTTCTTTTTTAGCCAGTTTTTGTTTCTTTTTTCTTGTAATTTTGAATTAATCCTGGTGATGAGCTGATTACATTGAACTGGCTACTGAAGCTGCTAACATCAATCAATATTGATTACATTCATTAGTAGTATACAAGTTAATGTTAACTTGCTAAATTAAACCACCCACCTTGACCGTCATCTTGATTGATGGCATAGTAACATGCGTGACCTTGGACGACCAAGAGGTCACCACATGACCTCCAAGCTTGAGGACATTATCCCTGACCTTCAAACTTCTGGGGTCACCCTCCATGTTCGACCACGAGCACTACCAGGGGTCGATACTGCAACCTGAAAGTAACATTTAAATATTTGTGACCTCAGTGCAGTAGTTTTCTCACAAACACACTAACAAGAGGCTTCTACAATGTTAAATTAGTACATTTTAGTGTCCTAAAACACGTAAAAGTATGTCTAGTATTCCACATTTAAATATTTGTGACCTCAGTGCAGTAGTTTTCTCACAAACACACTAACAAGAGGCTTCTACAATGTTAAATTAGTACATTTTACTGTCTTAAAACACGTAAAAGTATGTCTAGTATTCCACATTTAAATATTTGTGACCTCAGTGCAGTAGTTTTCTCACAAACACACTAACAAGAAGCTTCTACAATGTTAAATTAGTACCTTAATGTATATAAATATAATAGAAACATTAAATGCTACAATATAGTTGTGATTTTGACTATTTCCCCTCCAAGTGTGTCACAACTGTCTTAAATATTTGTGATGTTGAACTCTCACCTCCAGATGTTCCACTGCTTGCCAAACCTAACTCTGTAGCCATGTCGCAGCAAGAAGGCGTGGCTCTTGTTCATGGCAACTCCGTTCTCTATGCTGGTGTTGAGGTAGGTCCCATATTTGGAGTCTGTGTCCGTTAGCTCTACGGTGGGAAGTACAGCTGGGTTTTCCTGTGATAAACATGTACATGTGTTAGTATACTGCGCTTGCTATCTTATTGCCACGGTACACTCCGCGTAAAAACTTGTGACGTAAACCTTTGGCAATTAGCCCACGCGGGAATAAATTGAAAATATATTTATTCATTTCTTTCGTCCTACAATCACAATATACAACAATGCATATCGGCTTAGGTTATTGCATCAGTTGATACAATTAGAAATGATAGTCAAATGTTACGCATTATTCACATGACGCGTAAATTTGACGCGCGTAACAAAGCTGGAACAATGTAAACAAATGGAGCCGTTCACATGTAATTTTCAAAAACCATGTGAACGGCTCCATTTGTTTACATTGTTCCAACTTTGTTACGCGCATCGACGCACGTTGACGCGCGTTAAATTTACGCGTCATGTGAATAATACGTTACTGTACACAAATATAACACAACATTAACAATATAATACAAACATATTTATACATAGAGAAATATTATATAAATATATATAATTATATAATGAGGCTATATATAATTATAGAAATATATATAAATATAGATATATTATTTAGTTCTGCAGTCTTCACCCAGTCGCAAATGTAGCGTGCATTGATCTGACATTCTCAGTAAAGGAGATAGCCTACTGTTTACGTACTGTGCGCCTGCCACAGATCTAGCTCCCACCACCTCTCGAGTGTTTTTGTTAGTAGATCCCGCAGATCTGTGGCAATCTGAGAGGCAGCTCTGCACCTCGGAGTTCTGATACGTAGCTGGCGAGAGCTCCATGCATAGCATTAGCATGCATAGCGGGCGCCGGCAGGTGGCAGAACCTAGCGACGGAGGTGCCCAAGCTCTGTTGAGCGTTTTTTTTAGTTGAAGCATTTGAGCTCCCAGAGCTGAGATCTGAGCTACCTCCTTGAGGTGGCAGGATCTGTTTACGAACGCAGCCTAAGACACCTCAAAGAGAGCGCAATATTCCCTTGCGGCCTAACTGCGAGAATATACGTCACAAGTTTTTTAATGTGGTTACACCCACTCCTATCTGGCAAAAAGATAGCAAGCTGAATGTACAGCTTTGGCCAAAAGTTTCCAAACGATTTGTATAGGGTGGTTTCATTCATGTTAAAGTCGACGTCATAAGTGAGTACTAAATAACATTGACCGGTATAGGGAAAATGGCACATTTTGCCAGTTTAAAAATACTTCGCGATTTTTTTGAGAGCATTGATGCTGCTAACAGGTTGAATTAGTACCTCAAGTATGCAAGAAAAATAATAATAACCCAAAAAACAGCTAATTTCCAAAGAAAATAGCCAAAAACTACCTTTGCCCTATACTGAGCAATGTTAATCATTGCTCAAGATGAGCATCGAAAAGCACTCAGAATGACGTCATGCGCACACACCCTATAGGCAACCAGCAAGCACACTATGTTATCTTTATGAGAACACGCAGCGGCCGCCGCTGCCCAGTTCGGGAACTTTCAGCCAGAGCTGTATATACCAGTACTGGGCTTTGTAATACGAGGGAGGGAGGGAGGTACGACTCACCAGGTGTGCAGAGGTCATATTTGTAATACGAGGGAGGGAGGTACGACTCACAAGGTGTGCAGAGGTCATATTTGAAATACGAGGGAGGGAGGTACAACTCACCAGGTGTGCAGAGGTCATATTCAGTTGAAAGATGGCATGACTACGAGAGATAGAACTGTCACAAACTCCCCTAGTGTTCCTCACGACAGGCCCTACTCCGACCTCTGTTTTTTTTATTATGTACGTCCACCACGTACTCCTTGCCCACGCGGTACGTTGCATTGTTCAGCATGTAGAACACCTCGTCTGTCAACCACAAATACATACATAAAATATTATTGCATTTAAATATGAATATACATAATTATATATACATATTACAAATATATATATATATATATATATATATATATATATATATATATATATATATATATAGACAGCTTGCACTCAGGCGCCATGTTGTTGGTCAGAAATACACACGCCACACAGGAAAAACATAATTTTTAAATATTTAATAGCAAACTTAAAACCTAAATCTAAGACTTAATTGTAGCTCCTAATAAAGCTACAAGAATATCAGAAAAATACTTGCAGTCGAAGTATACTTATATTTTTATGACAAATAATTTATGTAGTTTTCCTAAACTGAGCAATGTATGTACATATTAAGCACCACAAACATGGCAGCAACGCGCAAGGAGGTGCAACAGGATTTGCAAAGCCTAGCTGTTTTCTTGCACCACAAAATGTGCATTACATTTGAGTACAAAAAAGTCAAGTTCATCTTACGACATAATGTAAAAATGTTTGACCACATCAAAATAATAATAAATTATTATAATAATTGAACGATTCATTAAGTACATCAATTTGTCCTACATTACACAATAACGTAGACCTAGGTAAAAATGCATTCTTGGACACATCATTATTATTATATGTTATTACTTTAAAGAGCTGCGGGTTTCGCAGTATACTCTTTGGCAGTCATTGAATTTTATTTGGGAAGATACAGAGAAGTCATCAATTTTATAACAGTACATAAGTATTTTTTTCTTATGTTTTTGATCTTAATGACACCTTTCAAAATTTTGAAATGAGTGCCCAAAGTAGAGATAAATGGGTGTTCAAAGTCACTCCGGTTGACTGTATACATTTTAAACTGTCAAATTGATTCATTTTCGCAAATGACTTCGTGCGTACATATGGCGTCAACTTTTGTATAAATACAAACACCCTATGCATCGGTCAAACTAGAAAATTCACAATAATAATAACAATTAAAACATTACCGGTCCGTTGGCACGGAGCACGAATATTTCGAACAAAAACAAACGATCAGATTTCACCCTTGCTAACTATACATATGTACTAGGTTAATTACAGATATAAATTGATACTCACTGTTTGAGGTGCAATGTAAGGACCACATTGTGAACTTAAATTACTGACAGCAAGTCGAAATCAAGAACAAAACCAGAGAACAAAAAATATTTGTTTTGTATTTGCAAACACGAAGGCGGTGACAAATGGCGGGATTGTAGTTTCTCGTAAAAGTACAATTTTGCAGTAGATTTCAGCTTTCTGCAAGTAAAAAATCATTAGCTCAGTATTTAAAGCAGCTAAATAACATAAGTTAATTTATAATTACCTGCTAAAATCAACAAATTCTAATATTTTTGCACCATATCATGCAACACGAAGTTACATGCACCATAGGCTGCCGCCATTTTGTGTATGTGAATTTCGTTAGTGTATTGTTTTCGTTCTGATTTTCGTTAATTTTACCAGGATTTTACTGTACCTTGTTTGCGAGGCTAGCTACAAAATGAAATTTTCTTGTTCTTCAAAATACTATTATAACAATTTTGAAAATATGGAAAGGTTACAAATATGCCATTTAGTTGTAAATCATTTAAATACTGACCCCAAATTTCTTGCAAAAGTTTGAAATTAATATTTTTTCCAACACTATATAGCCTCGCACGAGTTCACTAAAATTACATTAATCTTGAAATTCTTGAAATAGAAAATATCTCTAATTTAACATAAACAAAGCACTATCGCAAATCATAACATTAACAACAATGGCGGCTCTTTGAACTCACAAACATGAATTTGAAGGCAAAATATAATAATTTAATGATATTAGAAGGTAATTAATAATGATTTCATGTGAAGTAGCTGCTTTAAATATTGAAAAAGTCATATTTTATATTCAAAACGCTGAAATTTGTAACAAAATCGTATTTTTATGAGAAATGAAATCCCGGCTCTTGTCACGAGACGTTAAGTATCCCGAAAAATCTTCACTACTGCGCATGCGCGATTTTGAACATTTCAGCCCGCCATCAGCTGGGAATGAGTTTTGCGATAAATATTACGATTTTCTCGAGCTGTTTTCTACTTTTTAAAGAAATTACTAGATTAAGATAAATGTGAAACTTATTAATTATATATTAACCGATTTTCGATCTTTATATTTGTAAATTACGTTAACATTTAAACTCGCAAAGCAACTAAATCTAGAGGCGACAAAATTATGATTTTTTATTTTGCTTTAGTTAATTTTCGGTAATATGCAGTGTTTTTGTTGTGATTTTGCATGCTCTTTGTTCATTTTATTTAAAGCAAAACAATAAATTATATTACATACGTAAAACGCATGATTTTCAATTTTCTCGGCTTGATACGAGCATGATATATATAGCTCGTAAGTGAAGTAGCTCGGCGGTGAAGTTGCACCATCCAAGGTGCTTCGATTTTTTTTTTTTTTTTTTTTTTTTGCTGTAATTTTTAAGAAAACTATCTTGCACTGATTCCGAAAAATTTAAAATGCGGGATAGGTACAAAGCATTTCCTAATTTTAATTACGGTGAAATTTTCTTCTTTTTTTTTTTTAGTATAGCAATTTTTTTGCATTGGACAAGAAAATCAACTATTGGAAAATGAAATAAATTTACAGCTCAAATAAAATGATCCCCTATATTGGCCTATATATATAAAAGAATTATCTAAAAAAATAAAGTGCAAATTCTTTTATATCTCTTTATTTTATTTCATTTTTTTTTTTATGAAAAATTAAAAGAAGCTAATGGAAATAAAATAGAATGACATCAAATTTCTGTTATTCACAAAACTATACAGGGAATAAGTGAAATTTTTTAAGCTTACCTCACATATGACAAAGAAATTATTTTTATGTAATTTTTAATGTAAATATTATGCTTATGGATTCAGGGTAATTTCATTTTTATTTATAAATTTTGTATAATTTTTTTTAAGAAAAATATTGTACATTACCAATGCTGGAAAATTTATAAATGTGGGGTTATATAATACTTAAATATTTTTAATATTTTCCTTTTTTTTATAAATAGACTATGGTTATAGAGACTAATTGTTTGAGTGTATAAGTATATATAGTTATGTTATTTATAGTTGTAGAGTATAGTTTACACAGTAAATATTGTTAAATGAGGGGGGGGGGGGTCTGCCTTTATTAGTATTATTATTTTATATCTTTCATAAATTTATCATGTTTATTAGCAATTTGAACAGGTATGTTCTTACCATTACAAGTTAAGTTAAA
Organism: Ecdyonurus torrentis; assembly: GCA_949318235.1. Classification (NCBI taxonomy): domain Eukaryota; kingdom Metazoa; phylum Arthropoda; class Insecta; order Ephemeroptera; family Heptageniidae; genus Ecdyonurus; species Ecdyonurus torrentis. The sequence continues at coordinate 54,151,727 of OX439129.1, forward strand.
AATTAAAGGGAGATGTTTACGTAAAGTTGTTGCAGATAAGGATGGAAAAACAACGGATGTATTTTTGAATTTTGACGGGTCATAAAATAATAAATCAATGGTACTGGATCCATTATGAGAAACATAAGTTTTATCTTGAGGCGAGTTAAGTAACACCAGATTAATCGTACCCATCAATTCACTGAGAGCCTTTCCCTTCTCATTCACAATATCCATTCTACAGTTAAAATCACCTAATAATAAAATAGTTTTGTCTTTAGGAACTTGACTGAAAGCTGATAATACAATTTCCCAAACATCAATTTCTGAGAGAGTTGGTTTGAGATAGAATGCAATTATAGTGATGTCTTGCAAATTCACAACGACAAGGCTGGTTTACGAGCTAGCAGGGGAGGAGTTATTTGTAACGGAACTACAAGTGAAATTTAAATTGTTAAAAACAGATAATTACATTAAATTTGTTAAGGATAGACTAAGTAAAACTGAAGATATCAGCCTGGCCTTCTATAATACCCCTGCATTTAATATTAATAATATTAATGGGTGGAAAGGCCCAAACTGTACAGACAGGCATGTTTTTACCCGTTATGCGGTGCATGGTTTCCACCATGTAATCTGTCAAATTAAAGAATTTCACGAGTGTAATGATAAATGTGTATGTGTATTATGTAGTGGACTATGTACTAGGTACCACTTACTTCATTGTCCATCTCGGACCCTATCATTAAGTCAATATGCAAAAATGTAGACCTATATAAATATGTATATAAATATGTATATAAGTACACCTTGGTGTTTAATAAATAAATAATAAATTTATCATGTTGATAAATGCCTATAGGAAAATATTTATTGCCATTTAAATTAAACAATTCAATATTTGATGATTCATTACACCAAAATTGCATTAAAGTAATATATAAATGGTGAAAGCACTTTATTCAAGTTTTACACAAATCATTATTATTATTTTTTATATTTATACATTATTGTTCAAACGCAATTAAAATATAGCATTATTATGAAATCATAGAAGTCATAAAGCGTTAATTGGTACACAAATGAAAAATGTCCGCACTTATTGTTACGTATTGTAAATAATCATTAAATAGCAATAAGAATTTTTTTTTCTAAGGAGACTTAATTGTATCAAATTTAAATTTATATCTAAAAAAATTAAGAAATAATAGAAAAAAGAAAAACTTGCAAATTATTGTGTTGTTTTATAGGGAATTTATTTTAATTGTTGTTTTAAGGGAATTTAATTGAGCTGCAAATTTATTTTATTCGTAGCGTATCAAAGAGTTGTAAAAAATAAAACTATTCGAATACAACGACTAAAAGAGAAAAAAAAATGTAAAACAAAATTAGGAATTCAAAAAAGATTCTTCTTCTGTCAAATACCCTAATAATAATAGTTATAAATGCATGCCTTAAAAATTTTCCAGCATTGGTAATGTACAATATTTTTCTTAAAAAAAATTATACAAAATTTATAAATAAAAATGAAATTACCCTGAATCCATATAAGCATAATATTTACATTAAAAATTACATAAAAATAATTTCTTTGTCATATGTGAGGTAAGCTTAAAAAATTTCACTTATTCCCTGTATAGTTTTGTGAATAACAGAAATTTGATGTCATTCTATTTTATTTCCATTACCTTCTTTTAATTTTTCATAAAAAAAAATGAAATAAAATAAAGAGATATAAAAGAATTTGCACTTTATTTTTTTAGATAATTCTTTTATATATATAGGCCAATATAGGGGATCATTTTATTTGAGCTGTAAATTTATTTCTTGTCCAATGCAAAAAAATTGCTATACTAAAAAAAAAAAAGAAGAAAATTTCACCGTAATTAAAATTAGGAAATGCTTTGTACCTATCCCGCATTTTAAATTTTTCGGAATCAGTGCAAGATAGTTTTCTTAAAAATTACAGCAAAAAAAAAAAAAAAAAAAAAAAAATCGAAGCCTTGGATGGTGCAACTTCACCGCCGAGCTACTTCACTTACGAGCTATATATATATCATGCTCGTATCAAGCCGAGAAAATTGAAAATCATGCGTTTTACGTATGCATATGTAATATAATTTATTGTTTTGCTTTAAATAAAATGAACAAAGAGCATGCAAAATCACAACAAAAACACTGCATATTACCGAAAATTAACTAAAGCAAAATAAAAAATCATAATTTTGTCGCCTCTAGATTTAGTTGCTTTGCGAGTTTAAATGTTAACGTAATTTACAAATATAAAGATCGAAAATCGGTTAATATATAATTAATAAGTTTCACATTTATCTTAATCTAGTAATTTCTTTAAAAAGTAGAAAACAGCTCGAGAAAATCGTAATATTTATCGCAAAACTCATTCCCAGCTGATGGCGGGCTGAAATGTTCAAAATCGCGCATGCGCAGTAGTGAAGATTTTTCGGGATACTTAACGTCTCGTGCTCTTGTCTGCCTTTAGTTTACAAAAATTAACAAATTGTATTATGAATGGTAAGCATATGTGACTTTTGTTTTAAATCGTCAAATTGTCACACTTACATTGCGTTAGTAGCAGTGAGTTTTAAGTTACGTTAATTCCACGCTAATAATAAGGCATGAGACACACGTGTACTCGGTGGATGGGTCATATACATAAAAAAAAAATCCTGAAAAATAATATACATACATACATAGTTCCTGTTGTTTAAAGTGGTATGCTATACTAAACAAATTGGACGAAAAATGAGCTAACATTAGTATTATTATTATTAGATGCAGACATGTACTTTAGTTAACTCGTTTGTGATAAATAACTTTTAATTTTAAGTTATTAAAATTATGAGTATATTGCATTTTAGCATGCATGTTATTAAAAATAGCAAAAAAACTTTTTTGAAGCTATTTTAATTTAAAATAGCTTTTATTAAAAAAAAACTACTAAAATGTATTTTTAGCTCCTCATATTAACTTAAACGTGTATATCTTAAATAAGTTTGGATTCGCAACTAATGCATCATTTTTTAGAGTGTGTTTATTTTTGTATAATGAAGTATAAAAGAGGTTCCTAAAAGAGGTTAAAAAAGACATCCTCAACAACTGCTTGCCACTCACAAACACGAACGTCTTGCCAGCGAACAACGTACGTCGCTGAGGGTTCACAGCAAAGGAGACTTGGTAGCCGTTCAACGTAACGTCTTTCACTCTAGGCAGGAAGTGGGCGGGGTCTGGCAGAGTGAGGGGCCTGGCCGGCACTCTGTGACCTTGACCTTCAATGATCTTGACCCAGGTGACCCAGAGGTCAGGAGTCACAATAGGAATACCTTTAGCCAGGGCACATACCACCTGGAATATTGAAATCAATATATTTTAGATATTGGAAATAATCTATCAATATTTTCAATAAGTTAATTATGAAATATTAAATTAAATAAGAAGCTGCTAGCATCAATCAATATTTATTTGTATATGTTAGCAGCTTCAGTAGCCAGTGCAATGTTATCCTGGTGACGAGCTGATTACATTGCACTGGCTACTGAAGCTGCTTACATCAATCAATATTGATTACTTTGATTAGTATAAAAGTTAATGTTAACTAGCTAAATTAAACCACCCACCTTCACCGTCATCTTGATTGATGGCATGGTAACATGGGTGACCTTGGAAGACCAAGAGGTCACCACATGACCTCCAAGCTTGAGGACATTGTCCCTGACCTTCAAACTTCTGGGGTCACCCTCCATGTTCACCACGAGCACCACCAGGGGTCGATACTGTTTTTTTTCTTTCTTTCTTTCTTTCTTTCTTTCTTTCTTTTTTTTCTTTTTTTTTTTTTTTTTTTTTTTTTTTTTGCACGTCAAAAAAAACTGTTTTATTATTGTTTGGCATAAATTAAAAAATTTAAATTATGTTTTTAGTGAAATATCAATGTATCAATGTAAAAAAAATGAAATTTAAGAATGAAATAAAAATAAATTTTATCGGAAAAAAAATGACTTAATTATTTTTATAACCCACTTACAATACTAAAGAAAAGAAAGAAGAACTGAAATATGGTAGTAATAGGGAGTCTGGTAACTGACGAGCTAACCACTCACTAAATATGAAATTGAAACAATATAAAACTACTTTTTGGAAGTTTCTGTAAGTTAGGCAACTGGTTGAGCATTGATGCACGACAAGTTGCCTAGCTCGCAGGATACTCTAAAACTGAACAACTTCACACCCCGCTAAATTTACAAATAAGGACTGATGTTTAAAATGAACCTCAGATTTGTACTCTACGTACCTTTATTAGTAATAAATCACGTCTAACTCAATTTTTTCAAAATTTTACATAAATTGTTTTTCATTACCCGCTAAGTCCAGGAGACCAGTGCGAGACAGGTCTCCCCGGGACGTCCCCTCGGGGGACCTCTGGGGACATCACTTTTTTGGCTTAGTTTTGGTCAGAACGGTCTCTAAATATTATTTTAATGGGTTTGAGATCACTCGTATGTTTTTTAAATCGTTGTTATGTTAATTTTACAACATTTTGAAATAAAAGGACCCTCTCGAGACCAGTGGAGATGTCTCGAAAGACATCTCTCGGTGGGACCTCGTGTGACTTCATATATAAAAAATTGCATTTTTGTGCATTACTTCAATTATTAAGTACATTTTTTTATATATTTTGGTAGTCTATATGCTTTGCAGTTCATTAAATAATGTTTTTAATAACATGGGACATCTCGAGACCAGTGGAGATGTCTCGAAAGACGTCTTACAGCAATACCTCGCGGGACAATAAAAAAAAAAATTGAAGAAAAAAAGTATAAAACAAAAAGTTTATTTAGAAAGAATTAAATTTTTGTTATTCTTCTCTGTAATTTGTTAAATATATAATAATATTTTCTTAAAAAGCGGGATTCTATTTTTTTTTTTATTATTTTTTTTTTGTGCCTTTTTTTTCCATTTTTGTATATGTTAAATATAAATAGTCTAACTTTCTGATCCTTAATTTTCCGAATTATAATTAACAGTGCATAGCATTTTGTTATTATTTAAAATTTAATAATTTTTGTCATTGACTGTACAGTCACAGTCTTTTTGCCCGTGACTATAATTTTTTGGGGGTTTCCTGGTTTCCTCGAAAACGCGACGCGGTGATTGGCCAGTTGGCCGTGCAGCTGTGCGAAAAACCGTCACTGTTGGTTTTGAACAACCAATCAGCAATCGTGTAAAACGGTCTAACCGAGCTCGCCCGGCTTGCCTAGCGTGGCCTAGCGTGCGACAGAGCGACAGCCAGGCTACCCACGTGGAAGATTGGATAACTTTGAATACTGTCTTATTTTACAAAACCATTAAAAATCATTTAATTTCATTGAATTTTTTAATGCTTTTTAATGTACCTATTCAGATTCATTTAAAACTATTTATAAATGCTTTGATGTAATTTTATTTAAAACTATATTTTATAGAAAGTGTTGAAAATCATAAAATAGTATTCAATTGTATGCAAATTTAAAACTATCTGAAATCATTTAAAACTATTACTATACAAAAGTATTTAAGTTCACCCAATAACATTCATTGATAAAAGCGTTAAAAAGTATCCAAAAGTATAAAGTTTTAAAATTAATCAAAACCATTGGAAGATGTGTATAAGCATTTACAAAAATAACATTTAAATGTGTTGAATACTATATATTTGATATCTGCTCTGTATGTTTTCATAAAATACCATTCAATACCATTAAAAAACATTCAATAGTTAGACAAATACGCCTTACTCAAATTGTGAATGCCGCACGCATTCAAAAGCATTCAAAAATATCTAATTGCATTTAAACCCGTTGTATATGTTAAAATAGGTATACGTCATAATCTTAGTATTCAATAACGTTTAGCATCATTCAAAAGTATTTAAAACTATTCAATTTTTTTTTTAATTATATAGAAATTATAGTTTAAGGTTAAGGTAACCAAAAATATACAAAACCATTAAAAAACATTTAATAAGTATTATTGCAACACTTTATTGTTACAAATTATTAATCATACATGGTTATTCAAAAGCATATCCAAATTAATTGTAATTTTATGCTTTTGAATGTTATTTCATGCATATATATAATATATACTTATATTTAAAGTTGTTTTATTGTTATATCGCATGTAACATAATTTTTTGAAAATCGAATACTTTTAAATGTTATTTTATGCTTTTGAATATGCTATTTCATGCATACACTGATATAAAGAGTTTTTCTATGTTATATCGCATGTAACATAATTTTTTGAAAATCAAATACTTTTGAATGTTATTTCATGCTTTTGAATGTTATTTCATGCATATATATACTTATATTTAAAGTTTTTCTATGTTATATCGCATGTAACATAATTTTTTGAAAACCAAATACTTTTGAATGTTATTTTATGCTTTTGAATTTTATTTCATGCATATACTTATATTTAAAGTTTTTCTATGTTATATCGCATGTAACATAGTTTTTTGAAAATCAATTACTTTTGAATGTTATTTTATGCTTTTGAATGTTATTTCATGCATATACTTATATTTAAAGTTTTTCTATGTTATATCGCATGTAACATAATTTTTTGAAAATCAAATACTTTTGAATGTTATTGTATGCTTTTGAATGTTATTTCATGCATATACTGATAGTAAAAGTTTTTATATATGTTATATCGCATGTAACATAATTTTTTGAAAATCAAATACTTTTGAATGTTATTTCATGCTTTTGAATATATTTCACCCCTAATTATAAACCCCAAATTAATTAAATTAAATTAATCGGGCAATAATTCCACCCCAGGGTGAATATTTTTGGGTAACACTATGATAAAAGTCAAGAAAACATGTTGAAACAATATCGCGGTATAAATAGATCATTTTGTCAAAGCATTAGTATACTAATCCTTTGTCAGAATGTTTCAGGCCGCTTCAAGATGATCACCAAAGTCAAGCAACGTCAAGCGTGGGCAGTAAATGGATGGGAGACCGAAATATTAAAAAGCCTCAAAATAAATCAATAATAATCAATATTAAATGAAAATAAATAACATTAAATATCAATTTTTTTTTTTTGTCACCCATTTATATGCCACACGTTTTTACGTATTTATTATTAAATAGGTTTGAATGATATAGAATACTATTCAACGCAATTCACCATAATATTTAAAACAATATTAAACGTTATTAAATGAAATCCAATAGTTTTGAATGTGCGGTATAGCATTTTCAAAATTAAATGTTATTAAATAGTTTTGAATGAAATTCAATGTAAAACACATTTGGATACAACTGCATGCTTTCAAATGGTATTTGACGCAAGATATTACAACAATATTTAATGAGTTTATATAATATTGAATGGTTTTAAATTTTTTTGTAGTATATCCAAAAGTATCCAAAACACTGCTGAAAGGGGCCAAAATGCTATGATTTTGAATGCAGCATTTATTTTTATTTAAAAGCATATTGGTTTTTTCTCGTGGGTAGTGCCGAAATGTTATGTGGCGTGATTGAGTTAGACTTTTTTGTATTGTTATGAAGATTTTGTAAGTTTTTAATTGTAATTTGTGTTATTATCAGTGTTTTATCATCAGGAAAACTTTGTTAAAGGTAAGAATATTTATTGTAGTCGTTCCAAACGATTTTAATCAATGTTAGGCTAAAAGAAACGTGTTTTTTTTTCATGTAACGGCCGCGCGGTTTTCGAGTGTTTGTGCCATGCAAACGGATACTGCACAACATTTGTCATGTAGTTTGAGACGCGTAAACTAATTACGAGGTAATGATATGATTTTACATATACATATGGTGTTTTTCTTCATATATTATATAAATATTCTGCATGTATACATACACACGGAGAGAATTGCCCGAGTTGAAATAACAGAAGTGCGATCGCAACCACTCAAGATTTTGAGAGGTACGTACGTACTTTTGTTATTTCAACTCATAATTCTCTCCGTGTAATTTTGGTATATGCCGTATATGTATAAGAGTAGACAATAAATATCGGTGGAATGTTTTAACAGTACTGCAAAGTATTTTTTTTGCATGTTTTGTATAAACTATATGTATGACTTTTTTTTATATATCATATATGTAATGATGCCTATTATATTATGTATTTATTTTTTAACACAACGGGGGTTATTGTTATGCATATATAAAAGAAACTTAGATTTCAGAAAGGAATTACACGCACGGGAAAAGCATATATTGCATCACCTAGCATACATATATTTTTTTTCTTTTTTTTTTCCTTTTTTTTTCTTCATAATTTTTTCCATATAGTATGTTTTTTTTTATAAGCATGACCATGACTTTTTCACTTTTAATTAACAGTTTTACTAATTACGAGGTAAAGTTATGATTTTACATATATATTTCAATGCTGTTTTTCCTTCATACAGTATATTATATAAATATACCGCATATACACGGAGAGAATTGCCCAAATTGAAATAACAGAAGTGCGAACCACTCAAGATTTTGGAGTTCCGTGCGTACTTTAGTTATTTCAACTCAGTTAATTCTCTCCGCGTAGACAATAATTATATCGGTGGAATTTTTTAACAGTATACTGCAAAGTATTTTTTCTGCATTTGTATAAACTATGTATGACTTTTTTTTTTTAAATGTAATATGATATGCCTATATTATTATGTATTTATTTAATAACACAACGGGGGTTATTGTTATGCATATATAAGGAAACTTAGATTTCAGAAAGGTTATACGCACGGGAAAAGCATATATTGCATTACCTTGCATATATTTTTTTTCTTTTTTTTTTCTTTTCTTTTTTTTTTTTTTTTTTTCCTTCATAATTGTCTTTTTTTAAGCGTTACTTTTTTAATAATATGCATATGCATGACACATATATATTATGTTTTTTTATAAGCATGACCATGACTTTTTGACTTTTAATTAACAGTTTTACTAATTACGAGGTAATATGATTTTACATATACATTTAATGCTGTTTTTTCTTCATACAGTATTAATATTATATAAATATACCGCATAATTACACGGACAGAATTGCCCGTCGAGTTGAAATAACAGAAGTGCGAACCACTCAAGATTTTGGAGTTCCGTGCGTACTTTAGTTATTTCAACTCGGTTATTTCTCTCCGCGTAGACAATAATTATATCGGTGGACTTTTTTAACAGTATACTGCAAAGTATTTTTTCTGTATATTTAATTGTATAAACTATGATGTTTTTTTTTAAATGTAATATGATGCCTATATTATTATGTATTTATTTAATAATAAAACGAGGGTTATATGCATATATAAGGAAACTCAGATTTCGGAAAGGTTGCGCACGGGAAAAGCATGTATTGCATGGCCTTGCATATATATATTTTTTTCTTTCTCTCTCTCTCTCTTTTTTTTTTTTTTTTCTTCATAATTTTTTCTTTTTTTAAGCATTACTTTTCTAAAAATATGCATATGCATGCCTTATATATTATTTTATGATATTTTTTTTATAAGCATGACCATGGCTTTTTTACTTTTAATTAACAGTTTTACTAATAAGTTTTAATTGCACTAACAGTAATTAAGTGGCAATAATATAACTTATTTATTTTTCATTTATTGTCTCCTCCAAGGAAACTTGTAATAAATCTAGATGTCTTCTGAGGTCCCGAGGTGAGACTTTGAGTGGACATCCTGAAAAAGGTGCCCAAACTTATTTATGTTTCATCCTTTGTTGTGTACAGGGAGTTAAAATATTTAAATATCTCCTGATTTCCCCAGATGACACATCAAGCGGACATCATGAACGAGGGCAGGGCCTCCAACTTATTTATGTTATCGCTTGATTGTGTACAGAGTTGAAATATTGAGATATTTCCTGAACTCCCCTGGAGAGACATCGAGCGGACATCCTGAACGAGGGGCCCCAAGTAGGCCCTTAACTTATTTATCATTTAATCCATTATTTACAGGGCATTGAAATATTGAGATGTCTCCTGAAGTCCCCAGGGGAGACATGGACTGGACATCCTGAACGAGGGGCCCCAAGTAGGCCCTTAACTTATTTATCATTTAATCCATTATTTACAGGGCATTGAAATATTGAGATGTCTCCTGAGGTCTTCCGGGGAGACATCGAGTGGACATCCTGAACGAGGGGCCCCAAGTAGGCCCTCAACTTATTTATCATTTAATCCATTACTTACAGGGCATTGAAATATTGAGATGTCTCCTGAGGTCCCCAGGGGAGACATCGAGTGGACATTTTGAACGAGGGGCCCCAAGTAGGCCCTCAACTTATTTGTCATTTAATCAATTATTTACAGGGCATTAAAATATTGAGATGTCTCCTGAGGTCCCCAGGGGAGACATCGAGCGGACATCCTGAACGAGGGGGCCCTAAGTGGGGCCCAAATAACTTTTTTGCTAAAAATGAGCCAAAATATTTAGTTGTCCCCTAAGGTCCCCACGAAGGATTTCTGGGAGAGGTCCCCAAATATGGGTCTCGTTCGGGACATCTTTTTAGACGTCTAAAATGACATCTCATATGACATCTCGGGGGATGTCTCGCGTGGACCTTAGGGGATGTCATAAAAGAAGTCTTTTGGATCTAGCGGGTAATAACTTGTTAACCAAGGGGTTAATTGAAGATTTAAGGGCAGTTCTGTAATCAGCAGTTCAAGGGCTTTCTAACAATGTGCATGTCCATGGGTTTCTTGACAAAAAATATTTCAGCCAAAAAAACAAAGAAGGGGTTAGCCTTGCTTGTTTTTGTGACCTTGAAACTTTCGGACGCGAATCCTAATAACATGCACATCATTGGAAAGCTCTTGATCTTCTGATCACAGAACTGCCCTTTAAGTCTTCGAATTTTAATTTACAAGGGAGGAATTTGTATTTATATATATTGAAAAGTGAAAAGCTAGGAAATTGCAAATCTTTGCAAAACAACACGATAGTTCAGTGGCGTGTTCTCTAAAACAATGATTTTAGTTGTCACAACTTTGAATTTTTAATAATTAACTTAATTTTCACATTAATTAACAATTTGAACTTCGATCATTAAAGTCTCCATTGAATGCCTGCAAAACTCAAACCAAAATCACGATACTTTTCAACTCTCAATGTATTTAAATATCTGAGCCTTATTTTTATTAATAAAAATGCTCATAATTAAAAGAACTAGCTTTCTAAATTAAGAGCAATTAGGAGCCACTTTAGAAATTTAATTTTGTCCTGGGTTACAAAATTTTCTCTATTCTAAGCTCCGAATTAATTCTAATTCTGCAGAACTACCTCTTTATTATTATGCATTAAAATATTATTTATATATAATATATTATTATTATTCAAAACATAAAGAACACAATTATTTGCAATGTAATGCAAATTTGTTTGTTGTGAATCAAATACTTGTATTTTATTTAGCAATTTTTAATATAATATTTTAGTATTGAAATATCATACGTTATTAATTGATACAAAAGAAAGAAGAAAAAAAAATTGTTTATAAAACAGAAATCGTACAATATAGGCCTAATTTATTTACGAAAATTTGCAATTTATAAGTATGAGCAATTATTAACAATTGTCACACGATTATATAATAATACACCATAGTATAAATTATATAAATACATAGTTTTTTTATTCATTCAATAAACTAAAATCATATATAACTGCACCTGCACTCTCCGAAATTTTTAGAACACAAAAATATGTGTTATATCCACACGATCGTTATCTTACTTCCGCTATTGCTGTCCTCTGTCCTTATATGTCCTATACGTATCTTATATGCATTAACAAAACTTACGATTTTATTTTTTTATATTTTTGAGAAATGTACAAAAGTAGTTTTCATTAAACATTATTATTTATTAGTTACTTAAGATATAAAAAAACAAATTTTTAAACATTACGAGAACATATTCACAAGTTTTATGTATGCACATTGCACATTATTAACATGGAATGGATCAAGGAAATAGAATGCAAATAAAACACAAAATGTTGCTATTATCAAATTGGAGTGAATAAAAATATAATAATAATAAAAGGCGAGAAAGACAAAAGTTGTGAATTTTACGTGTTTTTTTATATACAGTATATTCACAATATAACCCATCCCCCCAATATTAATTTTCATGTTCATTTTTATTTAATATTACAAATTTGTTACTTTTCAATAAACCTCAACATGAAATTATTAAAAATACAAAAAGAAATCAGTGGATGTCAATACAGATGTCAATATAATATATTAAATTAAAATTAGTTTGATACAATTAAGATGACGTACAAGTAAAAAGATGAATGAAAGACGTTTAGTGAGTTTTTAATGACTTAAAAATAACAATTAAACTAAAACACTTAACTTTTAATAATTACACAGTCTGCATGCTTTGTTTAACAAAGAAATAATAATGATCGTAGTAATAATTAGGCAAGGAAATAGTTCAGATGTATCCTACAATAGGCAAGGAAATAGTTTAGCTCTCCCGCTGGGTGTGAGAACAGGCTGAGTGAGGCTAGTTCCTGGCCCAGGGTGTGAGTGAGGCTAGTTCCTGGCCCTGGGTGTGAGAGCAGGCTGAGTGAGGCTAGTTCCTGGCCCTGGGTGTGAGAGCAGGCATTGTGCGCTGCTGCAGACACAGTCGCTTCACAATGCCAATGTTGGCCTCAATGGTGTTCAGCTGCTCCAAGAATTCCTCACTCATCTCTGGCAAGTGGGACACATGCCCCATTGGTTTAGGCAGGATCGCAAGTACCTGAAAAACAAATTTAAACGAAATTTGAAACCATTTTGTTTGGACATCGATCTTTGGGCGTCGTTAAGCACGATGTTTTATGCTTCTTTAAATTTATTTTCTTCACTATTATGTAAGACTACTGCTGGTTTCCTATTTATTTTATCATTAAGAATTGCCCACGGAAGACTGGACTTGACAATATTCTGCCTACCTTGCCATTCTGCAGTGGAATGTTGAGGTTGACTGTGCTGGCAGTGCTCGAGGCAGGAGCGACGACGGGGCTGCCTCGGAGAGACACTGACACTTCGTCAGCCATGGGCCAGCGTGCTGGGTTGATTGGTTTTGAGGGATCAAACTTGGTCAGGACAATACGAGCCTCGTGCTCCAGTACACTCTGCAAACAAAACAGCAAAGTGTTAATAAATAAATGTTAAATATTACAACAGTTACGATATAGCAAATGTGATTTGTTGACGTGTTCTAATCACTGTACCTATTAGTTCAATGTTATATGCTCAGGAGTGAACTACCTGACCATATGTTTATGTGTGAAAATATCTTATGTGCTATTATTTTTAAATATGTTCAAGAAAAAACAAACGAGAAACATAACTTTGGATCAAGTTGTGTCCTCATCGTGTATTAGTCTCAAAAAGTATTAGTCAAATTTCAACAATTTAAAATTAAAGTTTTTTTTTTTTTTTTTTTTTTTTTTTAACCTATTAAAAAACTGTTGCAATTACGAAGACTTTAGATTGCTAGCAGACGACTAGACTATTAGTGTTGACTAACATAGCTAGATAGATATAAATACACGCTATACATACTTACTGGAGTGCTAAACAATCTGAAAGGTCTGCCGTGGTCTTTACACTCTCCCAGCACAGAAACTTCACATAAACAGCAGTCTGGAACATCAAAGTTCGCCACATTATTCAAATACATTTGTGTGTGTGAGGTGCACAACTTTACACAAAGCAAATCTAAAGAGAACGTATTAGTAATTTATTGGGATTAAAATGCAATTAACAAACATATAAGCCCTGTTAATTCCTTCTACTAAAATGACAATCAATTATTCACAATTTTAATGACAAAAATAAAAAAAAAACACACAAACAAATATAATTATGACATAAAAATTGTATTGTGATATTTTAAGTTTATTTCTATCTTAAATCATAAAAAAAAAAAAAAAAAAAAATAACAATTAAGAATGTACAGTACTTTTTTTTGTATATAGCAAATAAAACAGTAATGCTGTTCATAAAAGCCCTGTTCTTAATTGCCCCTAAAATGACAATCAGCTATGGTAGTTAAAGGACTAGTAAATGCTACCTATTTACCCTATTTTTTATACGTTCATCATGTAGACTATAATGAGAGCAGTAAAAATATGTATCACAATAATTTTTATTATTTTTCTTTCGTGGTGTTTTGAGGGTGTTAAGAAAATGTCTTAGCAGTTATGAGTCACACTAAAACAAGTCAGGGGAAACGTTCCCCTCATTTCATATCTCAGAATATTCAGAGTGGGGCGCAACCAATATTGCGCGGAGCTGTTGCACCGTTGCGCGTTGCTAAATCTGTGGGAAAAAGTTTGAAAGTTTTTTTTGGAATGAACTAATCTTACGAAACGCTCGGTGCTTTCAAAGTAAATATTATAAGCATAAACCGTGCGCTCTTTGCATTACTTTATTTATTTATTATTCTTATTTATGAGTTTATTCGTTTATTTATTTATTCATTTATTTGTTTGTTTATTTATTTATTATTATTTCTATTTATGAGCTTATTAGTCTATTTATTTATTTATTTTGTGAAAGATTGCTTTCCATAAAGGGGTTGGGTTAAATTTTCATGTACAGTTTATTTGCATTCTCTCTCTCTCTCTCTCTCTCTCTCTCTCTCTCTCTCTCTCTCTCTCTCTCTCTCTCTCTCTCTCTCTCTCTGAAGTACGGTGATAAGTTGAAATAAAAAACGTTACGGCTTTTGTGTTTTTCCAAAGGTAAATAATGCATGGTTACACTATGCCGTAATGCATGGACGGATTGGGCGCCGAGATTTCAAGGATTTCTCGATGGGCCGTGGCAAAAGTGGGCCACCGTGGGCCAAGTCAGCAAAAAAAAAAAAAGAAAAGAAAAGAAATGAAAAGAAAAGAAAAACAGAGAGAGAGAGAAAACAAAGAATGAGATGAAATTCCACCGAGTAAATTTAATCAATATGATATAAATATTGCTTTTTTTTTGTTTTTTCGTTTTTAGCCAGTTTTTCTTTCTTTTTTCTTGTATTTTTGAATTACTATATATATATATATATATATATATATATATATATATATATATATATATATATATATAAAAAATATATATATATATATATATATATATATATATATGCGTATAAGGAAAAAACCACCGCGGTTAGAATTAATAAGTTTAAAAAAAATATTTAGAAAATAGTTGTTAGAGATTAGAGTACGTTGAATTGAAAATTAATAAAACGCGAAAATTCTCTAATTGATATAGTAAATTGGGACTAGGATTCAAATATTCTAGCTTTAGCTAGTTAAAAAATAGACGTTAAAGGGATAGAGGTAAAGTGTCAAACTAAAATACGATGTGCCTAGCATCTCACGTTCTCACACTACATCAAAGACACAACATTATAAAACAGCATCAGACTTACTCTTTGCCTTAGACCGGTTTCGTAGGTAAAGGAAAAACTCAAAGGCAATTTTTGATAACTTTTGGTAGAAAGCTTGGGGTAATGGTCTCTACCAACCCTGAAAAAGTCAGACTTGTCCTAATTTTTTTCCCCTTTTTTTATTTTTTCTTGGCCTATTACTTAGCACAGTAGAAGTTGTATGAAAGATCCATATTAACTACCTGAGTATCAGGAGCAGGAGCGAGACCAGGCTTGACCTCCTGGTCGTCACAGGTATCAGGAGCCAGCACTTCTGATGTCTCCCTCTCTCCTCTCTCTCGTAGAGATAAGTATGTAATTACCTGAGTATCAGGAGCAGGAGCGAGACTAGGCACTAGGCTTGACCTCCTGGTCGTCACAGGTATCAGGAGCCAGCACTTCTGATGCCTCCCTCTCTCTCTGTGTCTCTCTCCTCTCTCTCTCTCATAGAGATAAGTATGTAATTACCTGTGTATCAGGAGCAGGAGCGAGACCAGGCTTGACCTCCTGGTTGTCACAGGTATCAGGAGCCAGCACTTCTGATGCCTCCCTCTCTCTCCTCTCTCTCATAGAGATAAGTATGTAATTACCTGTGTATCAGGAGCAGGAGCGAGACCAGGCTTGACCTCTTGGTTGTCACAGGTATCAGGAGCCAGCACTTCTGATGCCTCCCTCTCTCTCCTCTCTCTCATAGAGATAAGTATGTAATTACCTGTGTATCAGGAGCAGGAGCGAGACTAGGCTTGACCTCCTGGTCGTCACAGGTATCAGGAGCCAGCACTTCTGATGCCTCCCTCTCTCTCCTCTCTCTCATGAGAGAGGCAGGTATGAAGTCAGGGTTGCAGTTGGTCTCTGTGGAGTTGTAGAGCATGGTCAGCGTGATTTCTGACTCAGGCACCACGCGCTTGTCCTTCAGCTCCAGTATATCTGTAACATTTAAATATTACATTCATATGGCTTGTATCTCAAAATGTAAAATTGAATCTTTATGATGACATTTGAAAGTTAACAGTAACAGCTACCTATGATAAAATTGTGAGAACTTGTGACCATCAGAAAAGACACAAAATAATTATTGAAATTAACATGGGCTCTCATGGGACTAAAACTTAAAAAAAAAATAATAATAAAAATAACTCAAAATCGGAAATAGTTGAAGATATTCTATACTAACATATCATTGTGCAAAATTTCACAATTTTCTATGTTTACAATAGTGCAAGTGGGCATGGCGTCATTCTGAGTGCTTTACAATGCTCTTCTTGAGCAATGAATAACATTGCTTAGCATAGGACAAACCTAGTTTTTGGCTATTTTCTTTGGTAAATTAGCAATTTTTTGGTTAATATTATTTTTCTCACAAATTTGACAAACTAATTCAACATGTTCAATGGTCTCAAAAATATTGAGAAGTATTTTTAAAGCGACAAAATGAGGAAGGTGAATTTTTTTAACCCCCACTTTTTATGACATTTTTAAAAAGAGCGTTAAAAAATTTTGAGATGCAATTTTTTCGTAGAACGATTGGAGCGTGGGAAGTATTTTTAATTAAATTTTGAAAATCGACCTAAAAAGCCTGTGACGTCATCAATCGGGCATTTATTTCAGAAAGTATTGACCGTAGAAGGTTCATTGGCCAGTTTTTTGCAATCCTGAGAACAAGCTGATTTCATTAAACTGGCTACTGAACCTGGAACGATTAGTATTCAAGGAGAAAAAAGTGGACTGATGACGTCACAGGCTTTTTAGGTCGATTTTCAAAAATTAATTAAAAATACTTCGCATGCTCCAATCGTCCTAAGAAAAAATACCACCTCAAAATTTTTTAAAGCTCTTTCCAAAAATATCATAAACTCAACAAAAAATTTTCAATTCACCTTCCTCATTATCATTAGTCATTTTTCTATACTGGCCCATGTTACTTCCTTATGGTGTCGACTTTAACATGAATGAAACCAGCCTGTAGTATAGGCCTAATATAAATATAAGAAGAAGAAAAATTGGTTTAAATTGCAAATTAAAGAAAAGTAAAATAGATAATTATAATTAAAGCGCGCTTTATTGAAAGCTATATTATGTGAAAATATTTAATTAAAGCAATAGACCGGAGAAAAACATAAACATTTATATCACAAAACACTTGATGGGATTTACATAAATAACTTTAGTTTGTCTCAAAACCCAACAGTAGCTCCGTAGCAGTGATCAGAAAATTCAATTTATGCAACCCGCACAACATTTTCATATTAATTTTTGCATGTTTCTGACGTCATAAACATGCATTTTTACGCAAATTGCATACTTTACAGTCTTTTTCACGCTCTCTGGTGGGGCTACATTAAAATTCTAGTAAAAATTGGTATCAGTTGTGAAGATCCCATTTCGTGTTTATTCATTAACAAGCACATGCTGTTTTATGTGGTCTATGGCTTTAAATAGATATACAAAAAAGGGTACTCAAAATTGCAAGCACATAGAATTGCAGCCCATAGTATATGTAGTTAAATGTGGCAGTAGTTGACGAAGCCTGACTGACCCATGAGAGTGTTGAGTTGGTCAGGCAGCTGAGTGTCAGCCTTGTTGACGTTGACGTTGTTGTTGACGACGATGATGTTGTCCTCACACATCTCCTCCATCGTCAACCCTCCACGACCAAACAACACACTGCTGCCTCCTGCAAATATAATAACAATAAAACTAATTAAAATAGTTTAATACTTAGTTAAATGATTAACTAATTAAAATAAACAAGAGAGACAGACATTAGGTGTTAATTTTATTTGATGTTCTTACAGGGTGTATGCAGAAGACGTCATATTGAATGCGCTTGGAGGCCATACTAGAGTAGTGAATAATATTGTTCAGCATAGGACAAACTTTGTTTAAGCCAATTTTCTTTGGAAAATCAGTTATTTTTTCCTTAATGTTTTTGTTTTTATTTTCCTCACATACTTGAGATACTAACTGAACATATTTACAGCATCAATGCTCTCAAAAATATTGCATACTGTAGTGGCTTTAAACTGGCAAAATGAGTTATTTTCCTATGCCATCCATGTTATTGAGTTATCCAATATGGCGTCGACTATAAAATGAATGCAGGCACCATATAGAAGATACCGTAGTCTGTTTATAGATATGTGAATTTATAAGATTTGACTTCATAAAGTGTTTGCAATTATTTGTTAAATTGATGAAAAGTAAGTGTTCACACAAAACCTGGATTTTGTCAGCAAAAAATAATATAGGCAGGCTATATAGACTATTAATAATAATACTTACTAATATTATGTATATTAAGGAAAATAAACCATCGCGGTTAGGTATGATAAATTGAAAGAAAAGGATAGGATAAAACCAGCAAGGGCCTTACCATAGTGAAGAGAGTCCCATAGTTCGGTGAAAATCTTGCTAGCACAGATATAAAATAACTAACACATTGGAAATATTTCGGCAATCAACTCCAAGAGAGATATGGAGCGTGTTATGCCTTCATCAGTCCTTACAGACTCAGAGAGAAACTATGAATTCACTATGGTAAGGCCCTTGCTGGTTTTCTCCTATCCTTTTCTTTCAATTTATCATACTTACTAATATTTATTTATAATTATTTCAAATTTTGAAAAAACAATTTGGAGAGAAACTATAAATTGATCAAAATGACCCAAGTCTGTAATGCCTCTTAAATCATAAAAAAAAAAAAAAAAAAAAATAACAATTAAGAATGTACAGTACTTTTTTTTGTATATAGCAAATAAAACAGTAATGCTGTTCATAAAAGCCCTGTTCGTAATTGCCCCTAAAATGACAATCAGCTATGGTAGTTAAAGGACTAGTAAATGCTACCTATTTACCCTATTTTTTATACGTTCATCATGTGGACTATAATGAGAGCAGTAAAAATATGTATCACAATAATTTTTATTATTTTTCTTTTGTGGTGTTTTGAGGGTGTTAAGAAAATGTCTTAGCAGTTATGAGTCACACTAAAACAAGTCAGGGGAAACGTTCCCCTCATTTCATATCTCAGAATATTCAGAGTGGGGCGCAACCAATATTGCGCGGAGCTGTTGCACCGTTGCGCGTTGCTAAATCTATGGGAAAAAGTTTGAAAGTTTTTTTTGGAATGAACTAATCTTACGAAACGCTCGGTGCTTTCAAAGTAAATATTATAAGCATAAACTGTGCGCTCTTTGCATTACTTTATTTATTTATTATTCTTATTTATGAGTTTATTCGTTTATTTATTTATTCATTTATTTGTTTGTTTATTTATTTATTATTATTTCTATTTATGAGCTTATTAGTCTATTTATTTATTTATTTTGTGAAAGATTGCTTTCCATAAAGGGGTTGGGTTAAATTTTCATGTACAGTTTATTTGCATTCTCTCTCTCTCTCTCTCTCTGTCTCTCTCTCTGAAGTACGGTGATAAGATGAAATAAAAAACGTTACAGCTTTTGTGTTTTTCCAAAGGTAAATAATGCATGGTTACACTAGGCCGTAATGCATGGACGGATTGGGCGCCAAGATTTCAAGGATTTCTCGATGGGCCGTGGCAAAAGTGGGCCACTGTGGGCCAAGTCAGCACAAAAAAAAAAAAAAAAAAAAAAAAAAAAAAAAAAAAAAAAAAAAGAAAGAAAGAAAGAAAGAAAGAAAGAAAAGAAAAATAGAGAGAGAGAGAGAGAGAAAACAAAGAATGAGATGAAATTCCACTGAGTAAATTTAATCAATATGATATAAATATTGCTTTTTTTTCTTTTCTTTTTTTCGTTTTTAGCCAGTTTTTGTTTCTTTTTTCTTGTAATTTTGAATTAATCCTGGTGATGAGCTGATTACATTGAACTGGCTACTGAAGCTGCTAACATCAATCAATATTGATTACATTCATTAGTAGTATACAAGTTAATGTTAACTTGCTAAATTAAACCACCCACCTTGACCGTCATCTTGATTGATGGCATAGTAACATGCGTGACCTTGGACGACCAAGAGGTCACCACATGACCTCCAAGCTTGAGGACATTATCCCTGACCTTCAAACTTCTGGGGTCACCCTCCATGTTCGACCACGAGCACTACCAGGGGTCGATACTGCAACCTGAAAGTAACATTTAAATATTTGTGACCTCAGTGCAGTAGTTTTCTCACAAACACACTAACAAGAGGCTTCTACAATGTTAAATTAGTACATTTTAGTGTCCTAAAACACGTAAAAGTATGTCTAGTATTCCACATTTAAATATTTGTGACCTCAGTGCAGTAGTTTTCTCACAAACACACTAACAAGAGGCTTCTACAATGTTAAATTAGTACATTTTACTGTCTTAAAACACGTAAAAGTATGTCTAGTATTCCACATTTAAATATTTGTGACCTCAGTGCAGTAGTTTTCTCACAAACACACTAACAAGAAGCTTCTACAATGTTAAATTAGTACCTTAATGTATATAAATATAATAGAAACATTAAATGCTACAATATAGTTGTGATTTTGACTATTTCCCCTCCAAGTGTGTCACAACTGTCTTAAATATTTGTGATGTTGAACTCTCACCTCCAGATGTTCCACTGCTTGCCAAACCTAACTCTGTAGCCATGTCGCAGCAAGAAGGCGTGGCTCTTGTTCATGGCAACTCCGTTCTCTATGCTGGTGTTGAGGTAGGTCCCATATTTGGAGTCTGTGTCCGTTAGCTCTACGGTGGGAAGTACAGCTGGGTTTTCCTGTGATAAACATGTACATGTGTTAGTATACTGCGCTTGCTATCTTATTGCCACGGTACACTCCGCGTAAAAACTTGTGACGTAAACCTTTGGCAATTAGCCCACGCGGGAATAAATTGAAAATATATTTATTCATTTCTTTCGTCCTACAATCACAATATACAACAATGCATATCGGCTTAGGTTATTGCATCAGTTGATACAATTAGAAATGATAGTCAAATGTTACGCATTATTCACATGACGCGTAAATTTGACGCGCGTAACAAAGCTGGAACAATGTAAACAAATGGAGCCGTTCACATGTAATTTTCAAAAACCATGTGAACGGCTCCATTTGTTTACATTGTTCCAACTTTGTTACGCGCATCGACGCACGTTGACGCGCGTTAAATTTACGCGTCATGTGAATAATACGTTACTGTACACAAATATAACACAACATTAACAATATAATACAAACATATTTATACATAGAGAAATATTATATAAATATATATAATTATATAATGAGGCTATATATAATTATAGAAATATATATAAATATAGATATATTATTTAGTTCTGCAGTCTTCACCCAGTCGCAAATGTAGCGTGCATTGATCTGACATAGAGAAATATTATATAAATATATATAATTATATAATGAGGCTATATATAATTATAGAAATATATATAAATATAGATATATTATTTAGTTCTGCAGTCTTCACCCAGTCGCAACTGTAGCGCGCATTGATCTGACATTCTCAGTAAAGGAGATAGCCTACTGTTTACGTACTGTGCGCCTGCCACAGATCTAGCTCCCGCCACCTCTCGAGTGTTTTGTTAGTAGATCCCGCAGATCTGTGGCAATCTGAGAGGCAGCTCTGCACCTCGGAGTTCTGATACGTAGCTGGCGAGAGCTCCATGCATAGCATTAGCATGCATAGCGGGCGCCGGCAGGTGGCAGAACCTAGCGACGGAGGTGCCCAAGCTCTGTTGAGCGTTTTTTTTAGTTGAAGCATTTGAGCTCCCAGAGCTGAGATCTGAGCTACCTCCTTGAGGTGGCAGGATCTGTTTACGAACGCAGCCTAAGACACCTCAAAGAGAGCGCAATATTCCCTTGCGGCCTAACTGCGAGAATATACGTCACAAGTTTTTTAATGTGGTTACACCCACTCCTATTTGGCAAAAAGATAGCAAGCTGAATGTACAGCTTTGGCCAAAAGTTTCCAAACGATTTGTATAGGGTGGTTTCATTCATGTTAAAGTCGACGTCATAAGTGAGTACTAAATAACATTGACCGGTATAGGGAAATGGCACATTTTGCCAGTTTAAAAATACTTCGCGATTTTTTTGAGAGCATTGATGCTGCTAACAGGTTGAATTAGTACCTCAAGTATGCAAGAAAAATAATAATAACCCAAAAAACAGCTAATTTCCAAAGAATATAGCCAAAAACTACCTTTGCCCTATACTGAGCAATGTTAATCATTGCTCAAGATGAGCATCGAAAAGCACTCAGAATGACGTCATGCGCACACACCCTATAGGCAACCAGCAAGCACACTATGTTATCTTTATGAGAACACGCAGCGGCCGCCGCTGCCCAGTTTGGGAACTTTCAGCCAGAGCTGTATATACCAGTACTGGGTTTTGTAATACGAGGGAGGGAGGGAGGTATGACTCACCAGGTGTGCAGAGGTCATATTTGTAATACGAGGGAGGGAGGTACGACTCACCAGGTATGCAGAGGTCATATTTGTAATACGAGGGAGGGAGGTACGACTCACCAGGTGTGCAGAGGTCATATTCAGTTGAAAGATGGCATGACTACGAGAGATAGAACTGTCACAAACTCCCCTAGTGTTCCTCACGACAGGCCCTACTCCGACCTCTGTTTTTTTTATTATGTACGTCCACCACGTACTCCTTGCCCAAGCGGTACGTTGCATTGTTCAGCATGTAGAACACCTCGTCTGTCAACCACAAATACATACATAAAATATTATTGCATTTAAATATGAATATACATAATTATATATACATATTACAAATATATATATATATATATGTATATATATATATATATATATATATATATATATATATATATATAGACAGCTTGCACTCAGGCGCCATCTTGTTGGTCAGAAATACACACGCCACACAGGAAAAACATAATTTTTAAATATTTAATAGCAAACTTAAAACCTAAATCTAAGACTTAATTGTAGCTCCTAATAAAGCTACAAGAATATGAGAAAAATACTTGCAGTCGAAGTATACTTATATTTTTATGACAAATAATTTATGTAGTTTTCCTAAACTGAGCAATGTATGTACATATTAAGCACCACAAACATGGCAGCAACGCGCAAGGAGGTGCAACAGGATTTGCAAAGCCTATATAGCTGTTTTCTTGCACCACAAAATGTGCATTACATTTGAGTACATATAAGTCAAGTTCATCTTACGACATAATGTAAAAATGTTTGACCACATCAAAATAATAATAAATTATTATAATAATTGAACGATTCATTAAGTACATCAATTTGTCCTACATTACACAATAACGTAGACCTAGGTAAAAATGCATTTTTGGACACATCATTATTATAATATGTTATTACATACTTTAAAGAGCTGCGGGTTTCGCAGTATACTCTTTGGCAGTCATTGAATTTTATTTGGGAAGATACAGAGGAGTCATCCATTTTATAACAGTACATAAGTATTTTTTTCTTATGTTTTTGATCTTAATGACACCTTTCAAAATTTTGAAATGAGTGCCCAAAGTAGAGATAAATGGGTGTTCAAAGTCACCCCGGTTGACTGTATACATTTTAAACTGTCAAATTGATTTATTTTCGCAAATGACTTCGTGCGTACATATGGCGTCAACTTTTGTATGAATACAAACACCCTATGCATCGGTCAAACTAGAAAATTCACAATAATAATAACAATTAAAACATTACCGGTCCGTTGGCACGGAGCACGAATATTTCGAACAAAAACAAACGATCAGATTTCACCCTTGCTAACTATACATATGTACTAGGTTAATTACAGATATAAATTGATACTCACTGTTTGAGGTGCAATGTAAGGACCACATTGTGAACTTAAATTATTGACAGCAAGTCGAAATCAAGAACAAAACAAGAGAACAAAAAATATTTGTTTTGTATTTGCAAACACGAAGGCGGTGACAAATGGCGGGATTGTAGTTTCTCGTAAAAGTACAATTTTGCAGTAGATTTCAGCTTTCTGCAAGTAAAAAATCATTAGCTCAGTATTTAAAGCAGCTAAATAACATAAGTTAATTTATAATTACCTGCTAAAATCAACAAATTCTAATATTTTTGCACCATATCATGCAACACGAAGTTACATGCACCATAGGCTGCCGCCATTTTGTGTATGTGAATTTCGTTAGTTTTTTGTTTTCGTTCAGATTTGTGTTGATTTTACTGTACCTTGTTTGCGAGGCTAGCTACAAAATGAAATTTTCTTGTTCTTCAAAATACTATTATAACAATTTTGAAAATATGGAAAGGTTACAAATATGCCATTTAGTTGTAAATCATTTAAATACTGACCCCAAATTTCTTGCAAAAGTTTGAAATTAATATTTTTTCCAACACTATATAGCCTCGCACGAGTTCACTAAAATTACATTAATCTTGAAATTCTTGAAATAGAAAATTTCTCTAATTTAACATAAACAAAGCACTATCGCAAATCATAACATTAACAACAATGGCGGCTCTTTGAACTCACAAACATGAATTTGAAGGAAAAATATAATAATTTAATGATATTAGAAGGTAATTAATAATGATTTCATGTGAAGTAGCTGCTTAAAATATTGAAAAAGTCATATTTTATATTCAAAACGCTGAAATTTGTAACAAAATCGTATTTTTATGAGAAATGAAATCCCGGCTCTTGTCTGCCTTTAGTTTACAAAAATGAACAAATTGTATTATGAATGGTAAGCAAATGTGACTTGTTTTAAATCGTCAAATTGTCACACTTACATTGCGTTAGTAGCAGTGAGTTTTAAGTTACGTTAATTCCACGCTAATAATAAGGCATGAGACACACGTGTACTCGGTGGATGGGTGCGCCCCAGCCGGAAAAAATCGTTAAGGAAATTAAGTATTTTAGGCTTAGTCCACTTTTGGGACTACTAAAGTCCCTAATGTTACTAAAATTAGGGACGTTAGGGAATTTACTCCAACGTTAGGTATTTTAGGGATTTTGCATAAAATGAGCATATAATGTAATAATAAACCATTATTTATTTTATAAAAACCTAAATAATAATCAATTACATATATAAGCACTAAATACATAAGTAAAAATAACACTCAAAGCGTTTCGCATGTTTGACGTCCTCGTTTTGTTACTTATTTCTTCATGCTTCTCTCTCCCTCATGGTTTCTTGATCCATTAAGGGGTGAATCATGTTGTCTACTTCAAGGTGCTTTTTCTGTTTATACACACTCTGAAACACACAATAATAACACAAACTATTATTATGGTATTGGTCTACGTATGTTGCACATAATGAATATCACAATTATAATATAATCATCTTCTGCTTCAATGTGCCATAGAAAGTTGTGGAGATTTATCACTGGGTCAGGATAAAACATCTGTGTGTTGGCTTACCCCGAAAGGGATTATAGCATCATGATATGTATGTATGTATGTACCAAAATCAGAAGAGAGGTTATTACAACCGGATGCAACCTTTTTTTTTTTTTTTTTTAATTATTCTGATCAAGTTTTAGAAATAAAACTTAGAACATATTGACTTCAATATAACATTGATCACCTGTTCAATTTTTGGTGTTTATCTGTAGAAAATTGTTTCAGAAAAAGGAGTGTGTCCGGTTGTAAAAGTCTCTGTTCTTATTATTGCGTGGCATGCAGGTGTGTATAAAATAAATATTTAAAAAAAACAGTTAGTAGAGATTGGATCACATTGAATTGAAAATTTATATAATGCAAAGATTCTCTAATTTAAAAATAGTAAGTTGGGTCTAGGGGCCAGATTCTAGCTTTAGCTAGTTAAAAATAGACGTTATAAGGAATTAGAGGACAGTGTCAATTTAAAATATGATATGCCTATTGTCTCACGTTCTCACACTACATCAAAGGTAAAATATTATCAAACAGTATCAGACAATACTTTTGGCTTTGATAGACCAGTTTTCTCTTTATACCTATAGTTAAAAGGACTCTCATCAATTAATGCGTAGAAAACCTTGAACAAAAAACTTGCCTACTATCCTAACATACCTGAATATCAAGGTTAATTTGGCTGAAGTCATTGATTTCTAATTTTTATTTTCCATTTACAAATTGACAGCTGCGGGTTTGTGACGTCACAGCTTGCCTGTTTCCGCGCGCGTGGACTAGTGAGCTGTAACGTCACAAACCCGCAGCTGTCATTTTGTAAATGGAAAATAAATTAGAAATCAATGACTCCGGCCAAATTAACGTTTTGATATTTAGATATGTTAGGATATTAGGCAAGTTTTTTGTTCAAGGTGTTCTACGCCTTTAAGACTCATTAATCCGGCAGAGGTCTATACAGCTAGAGATAGCTCACACCACATCTGTTAACTGTGCTAACTGGCTGAACTGTGGAAGCAATGCCCGCACAGCTGCACCGAGCCATACTGATGAGTTCTAGGTAATAGACGAAACCGGTCTAAGGCCAAGATTAGGTCTGACAGGGTCGGCCTGGCCAGGTCCACTAGTCCACGATTGCGGACCGGGCCCCCCCGGGCGCGGACCTTTGCCGTGCCCACAACACTCCAATTAAAAAAAAAAAAAAAAACGAAGAAGAAAAAAAAAAAAAAAAAAAAAAAAAAAGGAGAAGGAGAAGAAAAAGAAGAAAATTAAAAGGACAATAAATTTTATTTTTCTTTCAAAAGACAATAAGAAATTACATCCAATCTTAAAATTCTATCCGCTTTTAATTTTAAAAAAAAATTGCACTCCTAGTGAACTCTAGTCTAGTGGTCAATGTTTTGTTGTTGTTCACCTCCTTCATACAATTTGTCCTCCTTATATTGGTAAAAATAATAAAAAAAAATGTGATTTTTTGATTGAACGGCAGGGAAGAAATGTGACTTGGAGCGGCAAGTGTGTCAGTGTGACATAATACTAATTAGTAAAGATAAATTTATAATTAAATTATCGCTCCTAAATGTTTTCTAAGCCAGAATATAAACACAATACTGGTGCACTGGGCTAATCTGAACGGATTGAAAATTAATGCTAAGAAAACAAAAATTGTAAAATTCAGGAGACGTGGCCCTTTAGCAAAGTCAGATGTAATAACTTGTAATGGAGAAAAGATAGAGTTTGTCAATTCTTTTAATTATCTGAGGGTTATAATGCAACAAACAGGGAAATCTTTCTCTAAACATGTCAAAGAACGCTGCCGAAATGCACTGTCATCTTCATTCGCTATTTCAAATCTAAATTCGTTATCTTTGGAAACATCTATAAAACTGTTTCACCTAAAAATCTCTCCAGTTGCTTCATACGGCATTGAAATTTTCTGGTCATATATGTCTATAACAGATTTTAAAAATTTAGAATCTGTAAAGTCTCGGTACTTAAAACGGGTACTTTGCTTGTCTAAATTTACGTCATCAAGGCTGGTTTATGAGCTAGCAGGGGAGAAGTTGTTTGTAACGGAACTACAAGTGAAATTTAAATTGTTAAAAACTGATATTTATATTAAGTTTGTTAAGGATAGATTAAGTAAAACTGAAGATATCAGCCTGGCCTTCTATAATACCCCTGCATTTAATATTAATAATATTAATGGGTGGAAAGGCCCAAACTGTACAGACAGGCATGTTTTTACACGTTATGCGGTGCATGGTTTCCACCATGTAATCTGTCAAATTAAAGAATTTCACGAGTGTAATGATAAATGTGTATGTGTATTATGTAGTGGCCTATGTACTAGGTACCACTTACTTCATTGTCCATCTCGGACCCTATCATTAAGTCAATATGCAAAAATGTAGACCTAATATGTATAAGTACACCTTGGTGTTTAATAAATAAATAATAATTACTTGATGTTACTATTTAGTAATAAATTACATCAATAACACAGCTGAAGTGTCAATAAGTATGACAACCAGCTGCATAATAATATAACCAACTGTATCGACTGTCGATATTTGAAGTCAGTAACTAAATAATGTACATTACAAGCTAATACACATCAACATACAGTAATGTAATGTACTTTGAGTTACTGACTTCAAATATTGACAGTCGATACAGTTGCTTATATTATTATGCAGCTGGTTGTCATACTTATTGACACTTCAGCTGTGTTATTGATGTAATTTATTACTAAATAGTAACATCAAGTAATAATATACATAACCAACTGTATCGACTGTCGATATTTGAAGTCAGTAACTAAATAATGTACATTATACATCAACTACGTACATAATATTAGCCAATACTGGGTAACATTATGTCATAATATTGATACAGGACGGAGTAATTACACAATGCTATACTGTATCAATAATCACAATACAGTATAGCATTGTGATACTTCAGTCTACATCAACTACGTACATAATAATAGCCAATACTGGGTAACATTATGTCATAATATTGATACAGGACGGAGTAATTACACAATGCTATACTGTATCAATAATCACAATACAGTATAGCATTGTGATACTTCAGTCTACATCAACTACGTACATAATAATAGCCAATACTGGGTAACATTATGTCATAATATTGATACAGGACGGAGTAATTACACAATACTATACTGTATCAATAATCACAATACAGTATAGCATTGTGATACTTCAGTCTACATCAACTATGTACATAATAATAGCCAATACTGGGTAACATTATGTCATAATATTGATACAGGACTGAGTAACACAAAGCTATACTGTATTGTGATTATTGATACAGTATAGTATTGTGTAATTACTCCGTCCTGTATCAATATTATGACATAATGTTACCCAGTATTGGCTATTATTATGTACATAGTTGATGTATACAAGATAATACACATCAACATACAGTAATGAAATGTACTTTGACTTCAAATATCGACAGCCGATACAGGTTATATTATTATGCAGCTGGTTGTCATACTTATTGACACTTCAGCTGTGTTATTGATGTGATATTACTCATATTAGTAAATAGTAACATCAAGTAATAATATACATAACCAACTGTATCGACTGTCGATATTTGAAGTCAGTAACTCAAAGTACATTACATTACTGTATGTCTGTTCATAAGCCCTGTTCTTTGCCCCTAAAATGACAATCAGCTATGGTAATTAATCAAATGAAATGTGCACTTTTCAGTGCAACAGAACAGGGTTTACAAACAATCAATATATTAAAGCCAACATTAATTAAAAAAAATGTTAGTTTTTTTTTTTTTTTTTTTTTTTTGCAACACCAATCCCAGTCCAGTGTCCCTTTAAGTAATGGATTGTCTATACCTTGATGTCGGAGGTAGAACTGAAGCCGTCCAGTTGGTTGAGCAGCTCCAACATTGTTCTCTGTACTTCTCTGTCTCCGGCCTTCTCTGAGTCAAATCTCTTGGTACCTGCACATCAGTCAGTCATGTTACAAATACAATAGTAACCATGATATATATAACTATGGCGGTAGTCAAGCTCAGGGCTCTGTATCTGCGATAACGCCGATAACTTTCGATTGAGCGCCTATGTATAAGCGTAGGGAAAACGCACAAAAACTGCAATAACTTCTGAACGCATGAAATGTTAACAATAAAAATTCATGAAATTAATCAGCATAATTATCTGGATCTTTTGATATGCATTTAATGTAACTTTGTTAATAATGTGAATTTCGCAATAAAATTATATGCAAAATAACCGGAAACATATTACGATAAAGTTCTGAAAAAATGAATGTTAACATTTCATTACGTAAAAATACAAAAAACAAAAACGAAAATTTCCCATGTTAAATTTTGAAATCCGATCGAAAGGGGAAGCGAGCGAGGAGCTGGAGAGAGCGAGCAAACCCGACAGTCAGCCATCAAAGCTCCCCCTATGCGTTAGCTATAGCATTGCGGCTACCATACCGTCTTAATTATATCATGTCAGTAACATAGGACACGCTAACTACTTCTCTGACATTTAATGTATATTAAATTGTAAGTTTGAATTTTATATTTTTAGTATGTAACCTAGTATGCAACCTAAGCAAATGTGATTGTTATTGCATGTTGATTGTAGGAGACAGGAAATAAACAGATTTTGAATTTGAATTTTTGCTAGGAGGTCAAGCACTCACCAATGGCGTCTAGCTCGTCAATGAAGATGATCGCCGGCGCCTTCTCCTTGGCCAGGGCAAAGGCATCTCTCACCAGCTTGGCTCCGTCACCAATGAACATCTGGACCAATTGAGGGCCAGCTAGCTTCAGGAATGTGGACTTGGTCTGTGCAGCACATGCTCTAGCCAGCAACGTCTTGCCTGTGATAACATCAGTAATTAGGTAAAATGTGTACATATTTCACGATGTCCATGGTTGGCTATATGCAATTCATATTTAAATTTGAAACATCATTTGTTAGCCAGCCTAACATAGATATACCAGGGGAAAGAGAGAGAGAGAGAGAGAGAGAGAGAGAGAGAGAGAGAGAGAGAGAGAGAGAGAGAGAGAGAGAGATAGATAGAGAGAGAGAGAGAGAGAGAGAGAGAGAGAGAGAGAGAGAGAGAGAGAGAGAGAGAGAGAGAGAGAGAGAGAGACAAGAAATCAACCAAAATTGGATATCAAAATTGAAACCTTTTGAAGTTACAAGTAAAAACCCTTTTTTTTTCTTCTTTAGTTTTATGAAAAGTCTACTATAGTTGTTATCACCTGGCACAATTATTTTCCTCAGTTTCCATTATTTTATTTTTTACAATGATGCTTTGCATGAGGCAACTTTTTCATTGAGTCCTCACTTTTTCTATGATGCTCAACTTATAAATCAATCTATTTGTACTGAAATCAATTTTAAGCACCGTAACTTACTTTTTACAATGAAAACTTAATGGCTTCAAACTTGTAAGCATTTTTAAATATTAAAAAAAAAAAGTAATAAATAAATAAATAAAATAAAAACCTTCTATGGTTACAGTTTAAAAAAAATTTGTAAAAATTGGATCACTTAAAAGCAGAACACTTTGAACAAAAAAAGTTGTGTCATATCCTAACAAACCTGAAAATCAACGTTGATTTGGCCGTAATCGTTGATTTCTAATTTATTTTCCATTCACAAAATGCCTCTGGCAGTCACTGACATCACAGCTTGCCAGGTTTACCCGCCAGTAAACCGGGCGAGCTGTGACGTCAGTGACCGCCAGTGTCATTTTGTGAATGGAAAATAATTTAGAAATCAATGACTCCGGCCAAATCAATGTTGATTTTTAGGTTTGTTAGGATATTACACAACTTTTTTGTTCAAGGTGTTCTACGCCTTTAAAGTATACTTTTTAGAGCTCCTCAATGCATAGGATGAAATTTGGGACATAAAAAAGGTGGTTGAATTTTCAAAACTTCACCTGTAGAAAGCATATTATAGTGTGACCAAAAAACTAAAAGATCTGTCATTTTGATTGACAATACCCTGAAAGAGGAATAGAGTAGAGGAGGCTAGACAAAATATAATTATGTGTAGATCATCTCACTCAAGCAGGTAGCTTGCAAGCCATGGTTTTTAACAATAAGTTATCTTTGATACCTAGCTGTCACATTCAAAAAGTAGGGGAGAGTGGGGTCATACGGGTCACTTGCAAAACACATTTTGTGAATTTTAAACTGTTTGAATTGTGGTAGGATGTTCAAATTTTTACCATTTGATGTCATAAGCAGGACGTGTTTGTAAAAGTGTTTGTTGAACAATTGAGCCTCATCATTTGGGAAAAAAACAAGAAGGCATTTTTGAAGCCAAAAAAGTTAGTTTTCTTTTTTTTACATTTTTGCTAATAAAATAAAAAATAATGTTTCCCCATTCCAAATTTTTTGTGAGAACATGTCTTAATATGTTACTTACATTATACTATAAAATTTATTTCATTAATTTATCTACAATTTTTGATATTCATGTATAAAGTGTACAGCCTACCATGGGGCGATGTGGGTCATTTTTACGGGGTCATGTGGGTCAGCTTCATTGTACTAGTTATGATCACTTTTAACCAATTGTAAGTTAATATTTAATTTTTTTGATTTAGAAAATGGTGAGAGCATACAGAAGAAAAGGTAAAAGTTTGGATTAAGAAGCTATTTTGCAGGCCATCATTGATATGAAAGCTGCGGAAACTTCAAAGTAAGACCAACGGCCAAGCACTATAACATTCCCAAGAAGATTAAGCAATTTCTTGTAATTGTACTGAGACAGAAAAAACAAAATAAAAAAGAATTTCTTTTGCCAATTACTGAGAAAAGTGTCACAGTTACAGGATCAGGTGTAGTTTCAATTTTAAAATTTTTAAATGATCCAGAGATTACAAAATCTGCTGAACGTCCATACACAGAATTCCTCACATTCAAAAGTAATTTGTCTACCTACATATTTTCAGAGTGCTAGACCTTTTAGAATAAGTAGTGCACCCCCTTAAAACATTAATAATCTTAATACTCTAAAATTTATATATATAAAAAAAAAAAAAAAAAAAAAAAAAAGCTAAATCTTGTATAAAAATTTAATCGCTTGGTGACAAATTATTTTTTACTAGGACTAATTTGCTTATTTTAACTTTAAAATTGTAACACATTATGAAATAATAAGTGTACCCTTTGAAATAAAATAAAACAAGACTCCTAAATATGTATCTAGTGCCTTTTATTGGAGTGACCCACATGACCCCAAAAATAAACCATATGACCCCACGGTTTTGCAAGTTGTGAGTGAAAACATCTTTTTGTATTTTAAAAAATTAAGGGACAAAGAGTTGGCACAGATCGTTCAAACTTTTGGAGTTTGTGTAGGAATAGATGAACTAAATTACCACATTTTTTATAACATCATACATCACAAATTAAAAAATACAAAAAATAAAATGTGCAAAGTGACCCGTATGACCCCACTCTCCCCTATAGTTTGGCGCGGTGTCACTAGCCATCAATGTATAAAAATTAGATAAAGAGGTTGTTTTAAAAATTTGAAAAATATGAAATTTAAAGACTAAATTCTAGCAAAAACTTATTAGGATTAAAAGTCGAAAGCATGTCATTGTTAATTTCTACCAAGAAATGCAGAAGAGGAAAAGATGAAGATGTGTTAGCTCTCTTGGTTTGCTACCATGGCTAGCACAGGACAACGGTCAATTTCTTAGCGATTTTAGTTGGATAGGATAAGAAATTGACCGCTGTCCCGTGCTTTAACATTTTTGTACCAGCACTGGTCAGACTATATCTGACCACTATATACTGCTGGTCAGCCTATATTAGTCTCTTGGTTTGCTACCATGGCTGTATGTTAAAACTACATTTTTGTAGCTGCACTTTAGTTGGTTGGTCAGATTATATAAGGAAATCACTGCCAAGTCTAAAGTGCAAGACTAACCTGTGCCAGGAGGTCCGTACAGCAAGACTCCCTTGGGGGGCTGTATGCCGAGGTTCTCGAAGCGTTCCTTGTGAGTCATGGGCAGCACCACAGCCTCAATCAGCTGTCAATCAATCAAACACTCAGTTAGGTTGCACAGCATAGGGCAAGTAGAACTATGTCAACACCATGTAATGTAATCTGATTTTTACAACTAATGAAAACACTTATAGAAATAAATGGAATATTAATCATGTTATAAAAACATGAAACAAGGTATGAGAAACAAGGTATGAGACTGGCGGAAGCAAGTGAAGTATGTCAGGATTGGAAGTTGTGGAGGTCTATCACTGGGTCAGGATAAAACATCTGTGTTGTTGGCTTACCCCCAGTGGCGGCCCAATAGAGGGGGATGAGGGGACATTTCCCCCGGGCGCCGGAGTACAAAGGGCGCCGGAGTAAAAAGGGCGCACAGGCGAGAGAGATTAGTGCCTAATAAATAATTATAAAAACTATACTAAAACAGCCTAAAAAACACATGCATATGAAATTGAAGCTTGATAATGCACAATTTCTAAAATAGTAAAGCACTTACCAGCATTTTATGTAAAATGATATAAAAATCAATTTTATGAATAATTTTTTAAAATTTTTTTTTTTTTTTAATTTTTTTTTAATGAACCAAGCTTTGTATACTCCACAAATATTTATTTGTGGAGTTAGTGGAGTAACTTAAGTTTCAGCTCAAATAAAATCTTCCGCAAATTTAGTAAGTTAAAGATAAAGAAATTCAAGCTCTTATCATGCACCAAATTTTACTTGAACAACTTCTGAACAAAAATATTTGTTTTATTTATACAGATCAACTTTTTTTGACTTTGAGTTTAAAAAAAAAATTTCAAGATTGTTATTTTTTTACGTTTTTTTTTTATTAATTTATTTTTTGCAAATTGCGTATTGAAATTAAAATCCGGGTCAATTGTAAAAAAAAAAATAAATAAATAAATCGCAAATTCGTTGTAGATAAATCCGAAAAATCAATTTTCAAAACCAAACTTTTCAACCTGGATAATAAGGCAGTATTTTAATTAAACCGCTGAAAAAAAAATTCAAAGCATAGGTAAAAATCGGTGTTCAAAGATAGTTTCATTACCATCGGGGGTTTATGCATTTTGCGACACACTATCACACTCTGTTGTAACAACAGTTTTTGAGAAAGAGTTTTTTAAATTTCATTTTCGGGTACAGAAAATAAAAATTAAAAATAAAGTCCTACCCTGAAGTACATATGTCGTAAAGAAATTTTTAAAAAGTAATTTAGAATCATGTTCTTATATGTATTGAAGAAAAAACATCAATATTTTTCCTGAAATTTAAAGTCAAACGATGTAAAAAATGTTAAATTTGAAGTACTTGAATTGTAATAGAAATTCTTTTAAATATACTAATTTTGCATTTTCTGCCAAAAAGGGGCGTGGCCCAAAAAAAATCGCGCCTGCGGCGCAATTTGGGGGCTTCGCCCCGTTCGTTTCGTTGTACTATCTACGGGTGGGGGCGCACCGCAAGTTTATCCCCCGGGCGCCCAATTTGACGGGCCGCCACTGCTTACCCCGAAAGGGATTTATAGCGTCATGATATGTATGTATGTATGTATGTATGTATAAAAACATGCAAAAATCAGTTTTTTTTTGTATGTGTGAAACCTGTTAAAGCAGGCACACAATAGACCTGCTGTGTTTCAACTACTGCCTATGTTAGCTGCTGTACTGTACGTAGCTACCTCTTGCAGTGTCACACACAAAAGCAGCCACACAATAGACCTGGGGGGCGATTCTGTAACTTCATAACGAACAAAATTCTTCGATATGTAATGCAAATTTGTTTGTTGCAACAAAACGAAAAAGTTACAGAATCACCCCCCTGATGTTAGCAGCTGTACTGACCTCTTGAATCTGCTTGTCCAGACCTCCAATATCCGAATACAGCTCCGTGGGTCTCTCGTCCACCTCCATGGCCTTGACTCTGGCATCGTACTCGGCAGGCAACGTCTCTAAGATGAGGTACGAGTCTTTATTGACGCCCACTAAGTCCCCTGGCTTCAGTTTCTCTGCGTCCACCAGGCCTATCACTGGCAGGAAGTATGTCTGCAAAGACAATGAAATTCAATCAGTCATTCAAGCTACGTCTCCTGTCAGTGAGGACTTGACTTGCCTGTCTGGTGGAGGTCTTGATGACGGCACACTTGCCTTTACGTTGAGCGTCTAAGTCCACCACAGAGCCGTCCTCCTCCCCCATGTCCTGGGGGTCTACGTCCAGCAACTACAACAAACATTTGTCTTTGTTATGCATAGTGCATGCATATTGTAACGTACTGGTAGGTAGGTACTGTACACATTTTGTCAAAGAAAAGTTTATTATATTGCCTTCAGAGTAAAGACAATAGATTAAACTTTTCCTAACAGAGTCTGTCTGAACACTGTACACAGTGTGTACAGTATGTCTGTACACTCACAGCCAGCTTAAATTTAACATCAAATGTACCTCAATGACGTTGGACACAAGGTACGGCAGCGTCTTGTTCACTTTGATCTTCTCTGCATTGTCCTTGATCTTGTCGTTCTGCGCCTGCAGCTCGTGGGAGATCCTCATGACCTCACTCTTCATGATCTTGATCTCATTGTCCAGCAGTCTGGTGCGACCAATCACCTCGTCTGTGGCCATGCGCAGCACCTCCTAACACCTAGCACCTAGGCACTCCTAACAACACAATAACATTAATGTGTAAGGCCTATGTCAGTGGCCATGCCTCACCCAAGCACTTCTAAGGCCACAATAACATTTAAGTATTGTTCACATGTGGTAAAAACTTAACGTCCGTAGACGTCCGTCGACGGGTATTGACGGAAACTGACGGTTACGCGAATTTGTTTGTTTCACATGAGAAAAAAATTCTCATTACTGCGCATGCGCGGGAAAACTGACGGATACTGACGGATGGAGCTGCGCTTTTGTAAACAAATGCAATCGTTCACATGCACCCGTCAGTACCCGTCATTTTGACGGATAGCGACGGGTAGAAAAGCTGGGTGTTGCCAGCTTTGCCCGTCAGTATCTGTCGGTATCCGTCAGTTTTAAAACCATGTGAAAGGGTTCGCTTTTTTACATTATAAACATGTTGCAACAATACTTTTTCAACTTTGTTTACCCGTTGACGTCCGTCGACGGACGTAGAATTTTTGCTCCATGTGAATGATACTTAATGTGTAAGGCCAATGTCAGTGGCCATGCCTCACCCAGGCACTCCTAACATCACAATAACACTAGTGAGTGAGTAAGGCCTATGTCAGTGGTCATGCGTAGAATATTAAATATTTCTGACCTCAGTGCAGCAGTTTTTACAAAAACACGCTCTGTATGGACTTTTAACATGTTAAATTACTAGATTTTGCTGTTTAAAAAAGGTGAAAGTTGTCTAAATATGATTTCTGACCTTAGGAATGACACTATTTTTATTTCTTTTTTGAAACTTGAACAGTAAATTTAAATTTTGGCTTCCATTTTACAGTAATTAAGGAATGTTTTAGTGTATGTACATATGTATGCGATATACATATGTACAATGTTTGAACAATCACGGATCATTATGTGTGTGTATATGTACAGTACAGAGCTTAAAAATTGTTAAAGAGACACTATTGGTCCACGAAATTACAATAGCAAAGGGTGTCTGC
The DNA here is from genome assembly GCA_949318235.1 of Ecdyonurus torrentis. Lineage (NCBI taxonomy): Eukaryota > Metazoa > Arthropoda > Insecta > Ephemeroptera > Heptageniidae > Ecdyonurus > Ecdyonurus torrentis. Next base: position 54,189,227 of record OX439129.1, read on the forward strand.
TGCTGCATTTCTCCGCCTTCTCAGACTGGTTGTGATTGCATTGGCCAATGACATAAATATACGCACACCTACTTGACTATGCACACCTTCTCTCTCTTTTTTAAGAATCAGTGCTTGCTTGCTCGCCGAACACACGTCTGGTGCATATCTCTCTCTCTCTCTCTCTCTCTCTCTCTCTCTCTCTCTCTCTCTCTCTCTCTCTCTCTTGCTTTCTTTAAGAACCAAAATATTAAACCTGCCTGCTAGACCTGCCATGTGTTGTTCTCTCTCTAATTTCTCGTTCAAACAAAATATTTATTATAATATATGCTTCCTCTAAACTTGTTTGCTTTTTCTCCAGAAAAAATACAATAGTAAGCGATATCATAGTAAGAGAGAGATGGTGCACGTTGGAAAAGCAGGCAAGCGTATTATTTATTCTGAGAGAGAGAGAGAGAGACGTGGTGCGTGCTCCAGACGGCTGGTCGGCAGCAAGCAAGCATAATACTCTGATTCTGAGAGAGAGAGAGAGAGAGAAGATGTGCATAGTCAAGGAGGTGTGCTTATATTTATGTCGTTGACCACTGCAATGACAACTAGCCTGAGAAGGCGGAGAATGCAGAAGTAGACACACCTTGCTATTGTAATTTTGTGGAGCTATATTTGCTTTGTTAACATTTTATCTGCTCCGTACTGTATATATAAATATGTAAAGTGTATAATGTTTAAGAAATTAATTTCGGAAAATATGAATCTCGCGAAGTCATTCGTCAAACAGAAGTTATTTATTTTTACTGTAAACTCTAAGTATGTACATACGTATTTCACTACTCTACGGCCATTACATATTACTTAAATGTATCCTTATTTATATTAACAGTTGGTTACTTTGAAGACTTCTAATAAAATATGATTATTTTAAAAATGAGCCAAATTCTTGTCACTACAAAAGATCCATGTCATTCACACACCAGTATTTACTTTCTTCTATATTCTCACATTTTCACATATGGAGGCCAAAGCTTTACAAAAATTACGTAGCAGAAGTTTTGAAAAATTGAAATATACATAAAAACGCAGTAAAAATTAACTTAATACTACTTAAAATTATATTTACTTCGGAATCTTTCCAGATTGACCTGTCTTCTAATGACGCCATGTTTTTTTAAACTGCTGGCGAAAACAAATGACCTACGAAATGCGTAAAAGTGTGTTAAAAAACTATTTTTTTTTTCCTTAAAAAATGCGCAGTACATTTAAACAACCGTAGCTGCGATAACTTCGCATAGCTGATTGTCATTTTAAAAACATAAATCATGATTTTCGAACAGTTCAAAAACAGGCAGGGGGAATATTAATGTTAAACCAATCATCGTTGTTAGAAAAAGCCGGCATATCGAAAACTGGTCAATTTTTTCTTATTTGTGTGAATCAGTGTGAAATTAAAATGCGTAAAATGGAAAGGTTAATACTAATATTTTGCAATTAATTAATATTAATTTGTATATGATGAGGATATGTGTATTAGTTTTTTTAATTTTTAAGCCGTTATAAGTATAAAATTTGTAATTAAAAGTATTATACGTTTGGTGACGAGGAAAAAAAGAAGAAAAGAACTCGTTTGCTTATATTTTATTGGCGTTCACACTTTTATTTGGGTTTTTTTTCTTCTTATATCTTTATATTATATATATTATAATATTATTATAATATAATATAATATTATTATTATATATTTTTATATATATATACAGGGTCGGACTGGCAATGAAGGGGCCTCGTCCGCAAAAGGGGTGTAACATTCTCTTTAGGGGCCACAAAGGGGCGTAACACCCTAGTTACGCCCCTTTTTGGGCCTTAGGGGCCTCTAAACAAGGGGGGCCACGTCCGCAATTGCGGACTTGCTCTTATGGCCAGTCCGAGCCTGTATATATATATTATATTTTTTGACTGCTGTACGTAGTACATTTTTTTTTTCCTTTCATGATAGTTTAATTTTTATTCACTGTGTGCTATATATACTGTGTGTTTGTTCACAGCCGGACAGCTAGGACGTGTGATCGAAGGATCATGTGAACACCAGTTGAGCTATAGGACTGCTCGCGGTGTTTAATAGAGAGAAACCTAACGGCAGGGTCGGACTGGCAATCAAGGGGCCTCGTCCGCAAAAGGGGTGTAACACCCTCTTTAGGGGCCACAAAGGGGGTGTAACACCCTAGTTACGCCCCTTTTTGGGCCTTAGGGGCCTCCAAACAGGGGGGGCCACGTCCGCAATTGCGGACTTGCTCTTATGGCCAGTCCGAGCCTGCCTAACGGTGTCCACCCTCTTCGGAGGTTCAACATATCTATATTAAACACCGCGAAGACAATTCAGTGCCAAAAGTGACAACAACAAAAAGTAAGTAAAACGTTTTTTATTTTTTATTTTTTTGCTATTTAATTTTCTCCTCTATTTAATTTTCTTATTGTCAAATAAATTATTTATTAAAAGTAAATAAATAAAATTAATTAAATAAATAGAAATATCATAAAAATAAATAACATATATATAAGGAAGGGGAGATAGGGACAGCTTCAGTAGAGGGAGAGGGGCCAATGCTTATGGGCGTCGGGCTAGTCTTCGAACAGCTAAGGAAAAGTTTTGACTTTGGAGGCATACTTTTATTACGAAACTATTACCAGGCGTTAAAAAACACAAATTAAAAAAAAAAATTAAAAAAAAGAAAAAAAAGAAAAGAAAAGAAATGCTTCGGGCCATATATGGTTAAAGAGTAAATTCAGGAGTTGCAACATGGCTTCTTCAATGTTAGATAATAAGAAAAACTCCATAAAAGCTCACATATCATGACACGAAGTTCTTTATTGGCCCCATATGGTAGCCCCAGGGGAGGGGGGGGGGGCTCATAAGGCGTTGTGACGTCATGTGAATCGTTTTGCCCATAAGGTTAACATTGCATTTTCCGGAACGAGTGACGTCACAGCTGCTTGTGATTCCCCCCTGTGGTAGCCCCTTCAACGTGATTATCCTTGAGATATGCAACTCGCTATAACATTTTCTCAGTCATGGAGTCGATACCGAAATTTTCGATACCGATACGATACCGATATTTTTAAATTTTCCCGATACCGATACCGATACGATACTGCTCAAAAAAATTTGTTCCGATACGATACCGATACGATACCGATATTTTCCGATACTTTTTCGATATTTTTGCTATATCTCATACAATAAATAATTGCACTATAAATTTCATTTTTTTTCCCCCGCACCTTTGAGACATAAATTGGTATCATAAAATTCATGCATATTTTTGCCACATTTATTATTTATTTATTTATTTATTTATTTATTTATTTATTTATTTATTTATTTATTCATTTATTCATTTATTCATTTATTCATTTATTTACTTATTTACTCATTTATATTTATTTATTTTATTCTAATGTTCGTTTGTTAAACTAAAATGACTAAAAAAATTATAGTAGATTTAAAAAATATATATATTTCATTCGTTTAATGAAATTATCCTCTACTGTTTCCAAGCACTTTTGTTAATTATTTACAAATTAGCAATTTCTTTATTTCGTATAGAAGTAATTTTCAAATATTTAATAAATTTGATTTTTTTTCATGGTATTTTTTTAATTTGCTAAAGTAACAGGTATCATTAGCTTTCGTATTTATTTTATTGGCTCAAATCATCCCCGCGAAACCAAAGGGGTTAAAGTCCAAAATTCCCCTCTGGTCGTAAAAATCCTTTGATTTTGTAAACTTTTTAAAAATTTAACCTTGTAAAAAATTTGTACAAAGACATTAACGGAAGTATGCTACATCTTTTGTAATTGGTAATGCATTGAATTTATATACAATTGCAGTGATTTAAAATGTCAATCATTGACTATATTTTATTGTGATTTCTACCGGCGCTTTAGTCATTAGGAGATGATCATAGATAGTACTGTACGACCACACGACGGATTTCTCAGAAACTTGGCGACAGTCGATCGCTCTTTTTTTTTTGTTTTTTTTTTTCATAAAAAGAAGAAAAAAGTTTTAACACCGTTTTCTTTATTTTTATTGTATGTAAAATAAAAAAAAAATACTTTTTACCTGGTGGCTTTATAAAAAGTATAAAATAAAAATACTGTGCACGGCGCCCTACCCTGTTGTTATAGCACAATGAAAAATAAAGGAGTGAATTTTATTGTCCAAGTACGAAAGATAGATAATCAGTAATCACTAATGGAATGTTCTCGTTTGCTTCATTTTTTTTTTTTTTTTTTTTTTTTTTTGTATTTTTACTTTTATTTTATGAGAGAGCAAAAGTCTCAAAGTATCGAAAAAAAGTATCGAAATTCGACGATATTTTGCTGATATCGGTGACCGATACCGATATTCGATACTGAGTTTAAAAAAGGCCCCGATACGATACCGATACGATAAAAGTATCGGTATAGTATCGACCCGCACACCGCACGGACGTCCGCGGCCGTCGGCCTTTCAGACGGCCGAAGGCCGATGGGCGTCCTCGGACGCCCTAGGGGAGTCCAAGAAAAATTAAATGTTAAAATAATTACTTATATTGTATTTAAATTTATTTAAATTTGAATCCGAAGCAAATTAATTTAAAAATTGGGATTTTTAAGCATCAAAATTTACGACAAATAGGCAAGGAACTTTGGACGTCCATCGGACTCCTGTTGGACGTCCGCTGGGGACATATAGATTTAATTGATTTAAAATATCTGTCACAAAATATTTCACTGTAATTCTTTCGCTTAACTAGTTGCAAGTATATTTACATTGAAAGTTTGACGAATTTCTTTAAACTTGTATAAAATCTTAACGAGTCACCACGGACGTCCGTTGGACGACCCATGGACGTCCGAAAAAAAGTTGCTAAAAAGTTAAAAAAAATAAATACATACAAAATTTTTAAAATTTGGATTAAATTTTGAAAATATTTAGTGTTTGTGCGTAAATGTTATTCTAATAGCATAACAAAAAAGGAAAAAAAATTAATAATTTCGTACACATATCGGACGTCCAAGGGGTTTCCGCTGGACTTCCATGGGACGTCGATATGAATAGAATTTTTTATTGTTACATTTTTTCATTATGCATGTTTTTTTCCAATATACTTTATAAAATATATATTTTTAATGCAATGACAATAGTAAATCGAGTGATTATTTGAAAAATAGTAATTAATACAAAAAAAAATCTTTGGACGTCCATTGGGCGTTCTTCGGACGTCCAAATATTTTTTTATCAAAAAAAATGTTTTTAATAATTTATTTTAATTTAAAAGTTTGATTTACGTTTTTTGCACTATAAAGTGCAATTATTTTTAAAATTAAATAAAAGGAAATTTAATTTCTGCCGTAAACTCGCATAGCACGGGAAAAAATCTCGCGCATGCGTAGTTTGTAGCTTCTCAGACTTCTGTGAAAAAATAGACGCGGAGCATCTTTTTAGATTCCTCCACATAATAATGGAAACTAATCCGTAAATATTGAGCATTGACTGCAATATATTAGAAATTCAAGTGTCTAAATTACGTAAGTACTAACATGTAGTATAATCTGTATGCTCTGTGTATCTGTTAGGCTAATATGTTCATTTTTTGTTTGAGAAATTCGTTTTTTGGGCGTAACCTCTACTGGATGGCTTGAGATGGGTGAAAAAACGTAAGTGAAGCAGTTTCAGCATTTAAAGTAAGTAATTTGCACCTTTTTTATTATTAATTATAAGATGTAGTTGTAATTATTTGCTAATGAATTTATACAGGTGTATATATTATTATTTTACTGATGTGTGGTTCTATATATGTGCATGGTAAAATTTACAAGTCCTATTTTTACAACACCTTCAAAAAATGTGCATGACTTTTACTTTTTGATGTTTTTGTAATCAATATTTTTTTTTTTACCTTTTCTTGTTCTTTTTTACTTTTTTTACTTTTTTTACTTTTTTTTTTTTTTTTTTTTTTTTTTTTTTTTTTTTTTTTAGTTTATACGAGGTCGTCCATTGAGCGTCCAAAGGGAGGCCACCATTCGTATCGGCTTTTTAAATGGTTTTGTTATAGGTAAAACAGAGATGTGGGTTAACAGCACACACGTAAACAGCTAGTGCATCGCAGCAATGTATATGGACCATTTATCGAAATTTAGAACGTCCGCTGGACGTCCAGAGAGGGTCCGTTGGACGTCCAAGGGCGTCCGTCATCCGTATTCGGCTTTTATAGCGCTATTTAAATTATTTTGTTACAGGTGAAACAGATGTGTTGTAATGGCAGGAAAAAAGTAATTATGCAGCAACGTATATGGGCCATTCATCGAAATATGGAACGTCCGCTGGACGTCCAGCGGACGTCCGTAAGCATCCGCCTACAAATTCGCGATTAAATTTTTATTTACGAGTTATTTATAGTGCATATGTGTTAGATATTAAATGGTTATAGTTTAAATACAAAGGGGTCAAAAAAGCATTCAGGGGACGCTTATGGGCATTCAACGGGCGTCCGTCGGATGTTCAAAAAGAGCGCCCATCGGACGTCCCTGCGGACGTCCAACACGGACGTCCGATGGCTCTTGAGCGGACGTCCGACGTACTCCCGTCGGGCGTCCATGTGGTGTGTGGGGAATATCGTATCGCAGTCGATACCGATACTCCATGACTGCATTTTCTGTAGGGTGTATGCGGATGACGTCATGTTTAATGCACTTGGAGCTTGCAGGCCATACTGGAGTAGTGAATAATATTGCTCAGCATGCATCAAAGTTCATCTAAGCCAATTTTCTTTGGGAAATCTTTTTTTCTTTTTTTTTCTCACATACTTTGAGACATTAATCTAACATATTTACAACATCAATGCTCTCAAAAATATTGCGTTGTGTTTTTAAGCTAGCAAAATGATTTATTATCCTATGCCACCCACGCTATTGCTAGTGTGTGGCGTCGACTTTAACATGAATGCATAGACCCTATAGTAAAGCCGTAGCTATGACGTACAAGGTACGGGAAGAGTTGCATATATCTCACAAAATGATCACAAGTTTGCGGGACTACTGAAGGGCTTTGGGTTTTCACTTAAGAGTGATTAGACAGTTCTGCTCACTATATCTAACATTGAAGAAGCTATGCAGTAACCACTGAACTTCCTCTTTAAGGGTTCAATTTCCTGCCTGTTAAAATTTTTGCTGACAAACACCTAATAATAAAATAATAATAATAACGCTGTGTCAGAAATATTTTAAAATGTAAAAGTAATTACATAAGATTTATATTACATTTCTTGTACAATAGCAAGAAAATTAACAAACTCGGAGCCCAAAACTAGCAAAATGCTAGGGAGCAACTTTGTGTTCCTGTCTACATTTAACATGCTTTCTTATGGGGCAATGATGCAGCTATAACTGCAGTTAAAATTATTTCTCAGAACTGAAACTTTTATTGTAGAGCTTACTAACGTAAGCCTCTAAGCTTTTGTTTTCCTGGATTCCAAAACAATTGGAAGAAAAAGTAATTTGTAAATATATTGCTTGAAATACAGAAAAACAAAAGCTTTGAGGCACATTATAAGGTACAGAAAAAATGTCAGCTCTGAGAAATAATTTTAACTCAAGTTATAGCAGCTTCATTGGCCCATAAGAAAGCATGTTAAATTGAGACGAGTCACAAAGGCGTGTGCTAGCATTGTTAGTATTGTTGAACTGTGAGTTTGTTTATTTTATCACCGAACACAGTTTTGCACCATCTACTATCTGCTTAATTACAGAGATATGGAAAACAAACTAACAAATTTTAGAGTAATTCCTCCTAAAGGTGTAGATCACCTTGAACAAAAAAAGTTGCATAGTATCCTAACAAACCTGAAAATCAACTATGATTTGGCCAAAGTCATTGATTTCTATTTTATTTTCCATTCACAAAATGCCGCTGCCGGTCACTGACGTCACAGCTCGCCTGGTCCACGCGCTAGCAAACTGGGCGAGCTGTGACGTCAATGACCGGCAGCGGCATTTTGTGAATGGGAAATAAATTAGAAATCAATGACTCCGGCCAAATTAACGTTGATTTTCAGGTTTGTTGGGATATTATGCAACTTTTTTTTTCAAGGTGTTCTACGCCTTTAACACAGTGTGAACAAGCATGCAAACCAATATGTTTTACAGTCCAGGAAGACAGAGTATAGACCAACCTGGCCTATACATTAAGATGCATGCACATTTAAAACTAAACTACCAATTATACCTTTAGTCCCATGAAATCTATATTATTCCTTCGCTCCACTTCCTTTTAATTCTTATTCATCTCTCTCTTCTCTCTCTCTCTCTCTCTCTCTCTCTCTCTCTCTCTCTCTCTCTCTCTCTCTTCTTTCACCTCTTCCACATTTTCCTTCCCCCCCCCCTCCTCTCTTAAATTTTCCATATATACACAAAAAAAATAATACAGTCTAGGATAGAACTATTAGCAGGGTCTTACTACAGTAGAAGTTCACTGGAGAGGTCAAAGTCTCGCAAGGCACAGTTTTTTGTTATAAAAAAAAGTCATTTTATAACAGAACTTTGGTCAGAAATTAGTAAGACATTATCAATCAAAGAAAGAGATTTACTTTGGAGCAAATATCAGAGTATTGTACACCGTACAAGACTACGTGCTTTCTATGAGTGATGTGCTCATGTAAAGTCTCTTCTTTATTAATGCGTTGTCATTAATATGTAACAAAAGGCAAAAGCTCTGTTATAAACATTGTTATATGAAAACACAGCCACCAAAGACCTTCTCCATACAGCCTTCTGCTGTGGTAAAGCCCTAACTGTATTTTTTTTTCTTTACTGTATTGATAAAACCTTTTTTTTTTTTTTTTTTTTTTTTACCTCAATCATTAAAATTAATGCAGATATAATTAAGTCATTTAATAAAGAAAAAATAAAAAAAATTGACAAAACTTGGTTTTCAACACATTAAAGAAAAAAAAAATCCAGTCAGAGGTCTTTATTACCACAGCAGAAGGTTGTAAGGAGAAGGTCTTAAGTGGCAGTGTTTTCATATAAAAATGTTTATAACAGAGCTTTTGCCTTTTGTTACATATTATATAATGACAACGCATCAACAAAGAAGAGACTTTACATGAGCACATCACTCATAGAGAGCATGTAGTCTTGTACGGTGTACGGTACTATGATTTGCTAGAGTAAATATCTTTCTTTGATTGATATAATGTCATAATACTAATCTATGACCAAAGCTCTGTTATAAAATAAAAATTTTTATGACAAAAAACTGTGCCTTGTGAGCCTTTGACCTATCAAGTGAACTTCTACTATCGTAAGACCCTGCTAATATAGTTCTATCCTATTTTGTATTATTATAGCAAATTTAAGAGATGAAGGGAAGGAAAATGTGGAAGAGGTGAAACGAGAGAGAGAGAGAGAGAGAGAGAGAGATAGATGAAAAGAATTAAAAGGAAGTGGAGCAAAGGAATAATATAGATTGCATGGGAGTAGGGATATTATTGGCATAGTGTTGGTTTTAATGTGCATGTATCTTAATGTATAGGCAAGGTTTTGGTCTACACTGCCTTCCTGGACTGTAAAACATATTGGTTTGCATGCTTATTCACACTGTGTGTTAATAATTATTAGTTGGTTTATAGAAAGATATGAATTATAGAAGTTTCCTGAAACATATCACCTTCTGGCTTACATTAAATAATTATTTACGATAGTGTGGATTAGCAATCCAATGTTTTATTAGTCCAGGAAGGCAGTGTATGTATACCAACCTAGCTGGCTTTAATATTTATATACGCTGACACACACCCGCTCAAACCAATCCTCTACCAATCACTACTACCAAATTACCATTGTTTCTGTACTCCACTCTATTTTAATGTCTTCCCCCTTTTATTATTTTTTCTCTTTTCTCTTTACATTATATCACCCTTCCAAATTAGAGCAAATTTTAGACCTAAAATATTGCCACAGTTTATCTTTTAATATCTCTGTAAGCAACAATAAAAGCTGATATTACAAAAGTAAGTCATGGATAAAATAAACAAACAGACATCTCAACAATACTATATACTAACAAAGTGCTAGCAGACGACTTTGTGTTCCTGTCTACATTTAACATGTTTCTTATGCGGCAATGAAGCTGCTATAACTGCAGTTAAAATTATTTCTCAGAGCTGAAATTTTTACTGTAGCTTACTGAGCCTCACGGTTTTTTTTTTTTTTTTTTTAATGGATTTAAAAGCAATTGGTCTACAAATTATTTTTTCTTGCAACATGGCTTGAAATCCAGGAAAACAAAAGTTTATTTGAGGCTTAGCCTACATCAGTATAATTTCAGCTCTGAGAAATACAGATAACTCAAGTTATAGCTGTGTTATTTCCCCATAAAAATCAATATTAGAACACAAAGTTGCTGCTAGCATTTTGCTAGTATTTTTGGGCTCTGAGTTTGTTAATTACTCTTTTTTTTTTTTTTTTTCGTACTATGTTCCATAAATAAACAGTAGCAAATTTTAGAGCCTACAAAGAAAGCGGGGAAAGCAAAAAATGCACAAGAAAATAATAGTGACAATAAAAATAAAAACGTAATTAACCAACCAAGCTATTTCTACAATAATTATATGACAAATTTTTAGTACGTATTGCAATGTCCTGCGTCAAAGTGCCAGTACATGTACTTATTTGCTAGTTTTATGTACTGGCAATTTGAAGCAGACCATTACGATACATACTGTAGATTTCACTCATATTTGTATACTGAAAATAGCTTAAGCAGCTAGGTATACTCTTTTTCACTCCGTGAGTATATCCGCAGTTATATATATCTCGCCCACGTCAAATGAGCTTGCAATTATGAATAAACATCTCTACAATACAGCTCTGCTTTTCATTTAAGCTATATAGTTTAAATTTTTAGCAAAATATTACTTAAAAAGAAAAGCATTCACACTTTCAATTATGTACATTGCAACTTCCGCAGTAAAAGTTGTTTTACAATGTTTATGTACACGTATATGTATATCAATGTTGTTGATGTAAGCAATATGTGAAACTAGTTTTTTTTTTTTTTTTTTTTTTTTTTTTTTTTTGTCAAGCTAATAAGCAAAATGTGTAGTTTTCAAAAGTTATGGACATAGAGCTCGACTTATACATAGCTACGGGTGACCAAAAAAAAAAAAAGTTACATTTTTACACATATTGCATCAACAACATCGATATTAATTGTTTTTGTTAGAAATATTTTACGACGGATTAAGTCACATAAATGAAAATTATAATTGTTTTTATACCTTTTTTACTATTGTCGCTTCTCAAAGCGTATCTTTTCGCGAAGACTCGCATGGTCGTCCAAAAAAGTCACAGAACTTGGAGGCGTTTTATGGTTCGAACCTTGCTATCGAGTGTTGCCCAAGACGGTGCAGTTTTCATGACTGCTGGTGATAATGAAATAGTTTATTTTTACATAACTGACATACTTTTTATATCATAAAATAATGTTTTTACCTACCAAATCATTAATTCGTGGTAAATCTTTTTCATGCAAAAGAACGTAAGCAACTTCGAGAAATTTCAAATCAAAAATTACCACAAAAAGCTAAATATTTATACCGTAATTTTTAGTTCACCATTATTTAGGACGTGAACCAGCTCCAGTGAAAGGAACGGGGTGCATGAAAACTATGTGCTCAAAGTTGACTCTAAAAGAGGGTCTGGATTCCACCAGAAATTTTAGTATCTTATTGGCGACTTTTCAAATATAGTAATAAAATGTTAATTTCATACATGGTTTAAAAAATCAGTGGCAGAGCCTATATCCTCATTTGGAGTTGACCTTGAGCACAGTTATTACACCATTCCTTTCACTGGGGTTTGTGTACTTTCTAAATACTTTTTGAGTTATACATACTGCAGTTATTTACAAAGTTTTAATAAATCTGAAGTGAGAAATTCAAAAATTTAAACCCTCAATTAAACATGGTAAGCCCTATATACCCGGCCAAAATGTACATAAAACTAATGATCACCATTGTCAATGACAAGTGCTGCTACGTGAAGTTGCCTATTGATAAAGTTGCAACAATAGCAGACGTTGCAAAAGTAGGTTCAGTAATAATTTTTGTAAACCCTGTTCCCTTGCTCCAAAAAAATGCGCAATTCCATTTAAAAAGCATTAAGTGATCGTCATTTTTACAAGGTTTGGAGCACAAAGAACAAGGTTTACGAACACCATTAGAGAGAAAATAAACAAACCTACAGTTCAACAATACTAACAAAGTGCTAGCAGACAACTTTCTGTTCCTGTCTACATTTAATATGCTTTCTTATGGGGCAATGAAGCAGCTATAACTTGAGATGGAAGATGGAATTATTTCATTGTAGCTTGCAGAGTCTCAAATACCAGTATCTGTCTATATCCAACAGCTTTAAGGGTTGTTTAGGCCTATAGATGGTTTGTATTTTAAAATTTAAACATTTAAACAGAAAACTTCAAAACTTTATGATGTCATTTAAAAGTTAATAGCAACAGCTATACCTATCATAAAAATTTCAGAACCCATGATCATCAGTTAAGAGAGAAAATAATTATTGAAATTAACGCAAGCTCTTAAATTATGGTACTAAAACTTCAAAAAATCCTATTTTAAAATCTAGCATGGCGGGTATGTTTTAGTAAAATCCTGCACTTACTGATTTCATGCTTTTCAAGCGTGTGAAAAGATCCATTAGTTTTAATATAAGACGTTGCAAAAGTATGTTCAGGACATATTTCAGGACATATATTAACAAAACCTTTTGTTTGTTTATTTTATTTATCAGCTGGGAATGCGTTAGTCATTTGATTTAGCGCGCGTAAATAAAAAAGTTCAAAAGTTTTTGTTCTAAGCTCGTGCGCATCGTTCAAAGCTCGTGTGATAGCAAGTATCGAGCACATTATCATGTTTTATGAAACAAAAGTTGATATTTCGCTGCAGTTTTATTGTTTTAATACGTAGAGAACATTGCAGACAAATGCATAAGTATGTAAATTATTTAGCTGAAAAATATCGCGAAATTATAAATGAAAACCCTTTTTTTTTTAGAGTTGATAATTTTTATAATTATTATTTTTTATTATTTATTTAACTCATAGAACACATTACATAATTTCATGAGGTCCATTCAATTTTTCGCTTCAGAGAGCCTATTCCCACTTGGCAATTCGACGTCGGCACCGACATCGCCGACGGTCGAAAAAGAGGTAGCCGACGGTCGCTGGCAAAGTCGCCAGCGAAATCGGGGAACGAGACCACTTTTTCCGAGTTAACTTACGATGTCGGCCGACGTCGCCGAAATTCGCCGTACTATGTGAAATAATAATAAAAATATATAATATTTTTTTGTTAAAATAATTTGTTACGATCTTAATTTTATTAAGATACTTTATTACGTTTCACAATTTTGTAAATTTACTTTTTTTTACCCATCCAAGTACTGACTGCGCTCGACGTTGCTTGACTACCGTGATCACCTGCGCAGCGGCCTAGACAGTTCTGACAAAGCACTTGTATGTTAATGCTATGACTTAATGTTCTACATATACCACGATATTATTTCTACATGTTTATCTTGACTTCTATTCGGTCTATACCGCAGTTTTAATCAAAAACATTCACCACAGGGTAAAATTATTCGTATTTAATTATTTTAAGAGTTATTTTTCCAATAAAAGTAATTTTAATTTAACAATTGTGTTTTTATACTTTTTCATCTTGAACAAAAAAAAAAAAAAAAAAAAAAAAAAAAAAAAAAAAAAAAAAAAACGTGACAATGACAAACATCGCTGAACATCGTCCACAGTCGTATTTCTGACTTCAGTTCTTATTATTCTTTTTGCAATCTATATTCCTGTGCGACGTATTTTTTAACTTCAGAAAATGTTTTTTTTATGCTTCTCATAATTTTTATGAACTAAAATTAAAATCGCCTTTAGTCGTCATGCCGATTTAAATGTAAATCGTCAAAGTACTCGGCCGAAATCGCCAAATACCTACCAAACTCATTTTAATGAGAATTGCAGTAATTTATAGTGCGACATTATTTTTTTTTCTCAGATAATATTTAAAAGTACATTTAAACCACTTTTTTACTTAAAATGAAAATCGCCTACGGTAGGCATGCCGACTTAATAATTGTTAGTCGAATATTTATTCGCCTAAAGTCGTCTAAGCTCAACATGTAAAATTTACATACTATACCCAGCAAACACGGCCTAATCGGGCCGAGCTTGGCTCAAAATCGGCACTGTCGGCGGACAATCGGCAACGCCCAACGTCGGCAAGCCGACTTTTCCCCGGACATAGATTTTTATAGTTTAAGTCCCCAAGCTCGGGGTTTAGTCGGCATGCCGATTGATCACCGGCATTAAAAAAAATTTTATACAAAAATTAATTTTTTATAAAAAAAAATATTTTGATACCTTTTTTTTTTTTTTTTTTATAAAAATTTATTTCTCATTTTTTTTCTATAAAAATATCTTTTTACGAGCTCAGAATTATGAAAAACTGGTTTTAAATGTTAAGACGGATGTTTAAAACTCAAACTTTGATTTTACGATCTTTATATTAACGTTTCGTCACATAAGTTTTCATGTGAAGCCATGGCCTAGTGGTTTGGACCGCTGGTTTGTGATCCAACATTGGCAACTCGCATGGGTTCGAGTCCCGGTGGGTCCATCTTTTCATCATCAACTAACATTCCTAAAATGTGTAGTGCAGGAACATTAACCCTGTCATAAACATCGCGAGGCAAATTAGAACAATTAAGTTTAATTTTAATTAAAATTAAATTTGAAAGTCGGCCTTAAAGTCGGCACTGCGACTTTGGCGGAAGCTCGGTAAACCACCTTTTTAATGCCGGCCCGACGTCGCAGTGAAAGTCGGGCCGGCTTTCATTTCCGATGATGGGCGATATCGGCCCAATTAAATGCCGATTATCCCGTGTTTGCTGGGTATAGGTGGGAGGACCAAATTTATCTCTTGGAAGGTTTTTATATTGATCTTTTTCTAAAATCTGATACAAATTTGAAAATCATCTTTTTGTCGTTTTCAGTCGGAAATATGAGCAATATTAAAACTGCTTAAAATGTTAATAATTGAGTAAAATCTTAAAAAGACTTTTATGTGGTGTGTTAACTAACCATCAAAAAGAAGGATTACTCAATAATATTTACTAATTGTAAAGTCAAAAACAGTCGGCTTGCCTACTTGCAATTTTTGAAAGTAGGCAATGGTCGTCTAAAGTCGGTGTGCTGACTGGGTTGGTCGTGTTGATGCTGTCCTATATTACAAATTATATAAGAAAGATAAAAAATTATTAGGTGCCGATTGTCTTAATTGTCACAATGGTTAGATAAATTAATTATTTTTCTTAGACTAATAGAATAAATGCTTTTTTTTACAGTGAGATTATAACTTTATATTCGTATTTATATGGAAAATTAGAGATAATAATTAAAGGCGTAGAACACCTTGAACAAAATATATGTCTAATATCCTAACATACCTGAATATCAACGTATTTGGCCAGAGTCATTGATTTCTAATTTATTTTCCATTCACAAAATCACAGCTGCGGGTTTGTGACGTCACAGCTCACTAGTCCACGCGCGCGGATACAGGCGAGCTGTGACGTCAAAAACTAGCAGCTTCCATTTTAGGAATGGAAAATAAATTAGAAATAAATGACTCTGGCCAAATCAACAGTGATATTTAGGTATATGTTAGTATATTATAGGCATATGTAATTTTGTTCAAGGTGTTCTACGCCTTTAAGGATACAAATATAAATCATATATTCGCTGTGGCTGCGCCAAAGGGCGTATGTGCATTTCAAGGCGCCCCACAAAGGGCGTATGTGCATTTTTGGCCAGTTAAACAAAGGGCGTATATATATGTGCAATTTTGGCCAGTTGAACAAAGGGCGTATGTGCATTTCTGGCCAAAACGACATTATTTTATTTTATTAAAAAGGGTATTATTTTACATGTTCCCTGTATTTTGTATGTGTTTTTGACTATTATTTTTAAATACATACGAAATATATTGCACTACTTTAGCGAAAAACGGTTTGGCCAACTAGAGATTGTAAAGGCGTATGTGCAACAGCTGGGCTACCACTTGTATAATAATGTTGCTACTAAATGATGAACTACGTTATATTTAATGAATTTCGGTATTAATTTGCATTTTTTAACCAAAATATAAAAAAGGGTGAAATTAAATAAATACAACTCCTATCAATTATGTTGAATCCCAATATATTTTCATAATTTTATGAAAATTTGTTTGGGTAGTATTTGTTAGATTTTTTTTCTGTTGTTGGCTATTATTAAAATGATGACGTTAGAAAACGATATATATTATTTTTTTTTTTAATAAATGACGGGAAAAAGATCATAATTTGATGGAAATATGTAGATTAATTTATTTTGATGTTTTTAAATTTATCCTGTGCATGGAAATTGCGAAGTAAATTCAAATGGATTATCATTGGATTTCTGATATAGTTAAATTTTAAATTAATTTTTTAATTTAATTATCTTTTTAGATATAATAATTTTACATTTTATCTTTATTTCTTCCTTTTTTCTTTTTTAGTTTTTTGTGATATTAAAAAATTTACTCTGTAGCAAACTCAAAGTATTTTACGTAATTTTCAGATCGAGAAATAATGGCAGATAGGCAGATATAGATATAGGCAAAACTGGTGTTGATTCTAATTATTTTCACCAAAAAATAAGATTGGCAGTATGGTATCATCGCACTAGTTTAATTAGAGAAAATTAATGATTCAACTGTGACTACGTGATCGCGATATACAGCGATATCTTGAGATTTCGGCGTGATTCGCCTTCACCCACACTTCAATTTCTTAGTTTTTAAGTATATAATAATGCACAAAAGAATACAATATAAATATGTAGAATAAAAATTACTTGGATAATCAATTTTTTGAGAAAACAAATTTCATTCCAAACAGAAACAATTTTCTTTTGTATTTCAAAAAATTATTCCGCATAGTATTTTGTTGAAAAAAAAATCAACCATATTTTGCTAATAATATTTGTTAAAACTAAAAGTACATAACATTCTTTATTATAAACATTTTATTTGCCAAAAAATGAACTTGACTTAAACATTTAATTTCCTTCTTCGTATTGTTTTAATGTTTTAAACAGTTTTTTGTCTCTCCTGTAAAATTATGATTAATGCACATACTATTACATATTATTATTGTTCTCACATACATACTTGAGATACAAATTCAACATAATTACAGCATCAATGCTCTCAAAAATATTGCATAGTGTTTTTAAACTGTCAAAATAAGTTATTTTCCTATGCCACCCATGTTAATGAGTGGTCCAATATTTAATGAGAGACAATCATAAATTTTGACATGAGTAATAAAGTGACAGCATATTGTGAATTAAAAAGTTGAAATAAAGAAAGTTTAAATTAAAATTTTATGCAACTATGGAAACAACATGAATATATAGTCACGCAAATGGCATACTTAACAGTATTTTCACGCTCTCTCGTGGGGCTACTTTAACATTTTGGTAAAAATTGTCATCAGTTTTGAAAGTCTCATTTCGTGTTTATTCATTAAAAAGTATACATGTTGTTTTATGTGGTCTATGTCTTTAAGGGTTGTAGTTAGAAGGCTCGTTTCTCTATAGAATTCAAAAGTTGATAAACATTTTCTCTTGATATTATATAAAATATAGAAATTCAATGGTAATAAACATCAAAAGCATGCAGTGTCTGACATGTGTGAACAAATTATAAGTTATTAGGGAAAAAAACAAAAAAACAAAACATAAAACATAAAACCTTTAATGAGAAAAAATCATTTCAGTGCCCCCCCCCCCCCCCCAAACATATTTGCATAACGTTTTATTACAACTTAGAATCGTTATAATTATATTACGGTAAAAAAAAAATTGTCATTATTTTCAGCATTCAACCCATAAAATCAAATTAAACATAAAAAGAACACTTTAACACGTTTACTCTACTTGAAATTATATATATTCACAAAGAAGTCACGTATTATTATAGGCATTATATAATATATACTATAGTATAAAATACTTGATATTCAGTGCATATTTCGTGAGTGCACGCGCCATCCTGAGTGCATAAATTGCACATTTCCTCTGCATCATGAGGGGGTCCCACATATATAGTATAGTGCGCGGTACTTAAGAATAATGATGCAGGCCAAATATATATATATTTTTATATATAGAATACATCATAGTATATATATATATATATAAAAGGGAAGGATATGTCAATGCACTACACTTTAATCGTCCTTCATTTCTAACTGTAAAATTATGTTTTATAAACATTCATATGTACACATTATATATATATATAATATATGATCATTATATATTATATAAAGTGTTTATTATTTTAAATTATTATAAAACTTAAAGTACTCCAATTTATAATCTCATTATTAAAACAAATAATAATAATAAAAAATAAAAAAGCTGAAAGCAAAAATTAATTTTCATAACAACAACAAAAATATAAATTTATATTTATTATATATAATTTGAAATCATATATTATGCTTATCTTGAAAGTGAGTAGGAGAAACGTGATAGATAACAAAACTCTTATTTATCGCATAATTTGGCTGATGATTGTTTTCTTTTCTTCTTCCAAATTGTTTGTGTGGCATGATTTTTTTTTAAATGAAATAAGTGTTTTTAGTAATAAATTAAGCATATGTAAGCAAAAAAAGAAGTAAAAGTAAGACAAAATAATTTCTGGCATATTTTCTATTTTGATCTCTTCACAATTCTTCTTGTCTTTTATTTCCATTCTCCTTACAATCAAATATGCAATAAATTATTAATGTTATTTCATTGCAAAAAAAAAAGCAAAAAAAAACAAAAAAAAAAAAACTTGAAAATATTATAAAATTTTTTTTTGTTTTTTTTTTACAGTGAAGTTTTTTTTTTTTTTTTTACACTGAAGTTTTTTTTTTTTTTTTTTTTTTTTTAGTTCTTATCGCGAGCAAAATATTTCGAACATCAGTTGTAATGGTTGTTCTCCCAGATTGCCTCGCTTGCCGATCTCCAGCCTGCCCGATTCGAAGGTAGTTTTTTCCTTTTTTTTTTCCCTATTTTATTTTTATGTAAGCAAAAAAAGAAGTAAAAGTAAGACAAAATAATTTCTGGCATATTTTCTATTTTGATCTCTTCACAATTCTTCTTGTCTTTTATTTCCATTCTCCTTACAATCAAATATGCAATAAATTATTAATGTTATTTCATTGCAAAAAAAAAAGCAAAAAAAAACAAAAAAAAAAAAACTTGAAAATATTATAAAATTTTTTTTTGTTTTTTTTTTACAGTGAAGTTTTTTTTTTTTTTTTTACACTGAAGTTTTTTTTTTTTTTTTTTTTTTTTTAGTTCTTATCGCGAGCAAAATATTTCGAACATCAGTTGTAATGGTTGTTCTCCCAGATTGCCTCGCTTGCCGATCTCCAGCCTGCCCGATTCGAAGGTAGTTTTTTCCTTTTTTTTTTCCCTATTTTATTTTTATGTAAGCAAAAAAAGAAGTAAAAGTAAGACAAAATAATTTCTGGCATATTTTCTATTTTGATCTCTTCACAATTCTTCTTGTCTTTTATTTCCATTCTCCTTACAATCAAATATGCAATAAATTATTAATGTTATTTCATTGCAAAAAAAAAAGCAAAAAAAAACAAAAAAAAAAAAACTTGAAAATATTATAAAATTTTTTTTTGTTTTTTTTTTACAGTGAAGTTTTTTTTTTTTTTTTTACACTGAAGTTTTTTTTTTTTTTTTTTTTTTTTTAGTTCTTATCGCGAGCAAAATATTTCGAACATCAGTTGTAATGGTTGTTCTCCCAGATTGCCTCGCTTGCCGATCTCCAGCCTGCCCGATTCGAAGGTAGTTTTTTCCTTTTTTTTTTCCCTATTTTATTTTTATGTAAGCAAAAAAAGAAGTAAAAGTAAGACAAAATAATTTCTGGCATATTTTCTATTTTGATCTCTTCACAATTCTTCTTGTCTTTTATTTCCATTCTCCTTACAATCAAATATGCAATAAATTATTAATGTTATTTCATTGCAAAAAAAAAAGCAAAAAAAAACAAAAAAAAAAAAACTTGAAAATATTATAAAATTTTTTTTTGTTTTTTTTTTACAGTGAAGTTTTTTTTTTTTTTTTTACACTGAAGTTTTTTTTTTTTTTTTTTTTTTTTTAGTTCTTATCGCGAGCAAAATATTTCGAACATCAGTTGTAATGGTTGTTCTCCCAGATTGCCTCGCTTGCCGATCTCCAGCCTGCCCGATTCGAAGGTAGTTTTTTCCTTTTTTTTTTCCCTATTTTATTTTTATGTAAGCAAAAAAAGAAGTAAAAGTAAGACAAAATAATTTCTGGCATATTTTCTATTTTGATCTCTTCACAATTCTTCTTGTCTTTTATTTCCATTCTCCTTACAATCAAATATGCAATAAATTATTAATGTTATTTCATTGCAAAAAAAAAAGCAAAAAAAAACAAAAAAAAAAAAACTTGAAAATATTATAAAATTTTTTTTTGTTTTTTTTTTACAGTGAAGTTTTTTTTTTTTTTTTTACACTGAAGTTTTTTTTTTTTTTTTTTTTTTTTTAGTTCTTATCGCGAGCAAAATATTTCGAACATCAGTTGTAATGGTTGTTCTCCCAGATTGCCTCGCTTGCCGATCTCCAGCCTGCCCGATTCGAAGGTAGTTTTTTCCTTTTTTTTTTCCCTATTTTATTTTTATGTAAGCAAAAAAAGAAGTAAAAGTAAGACAAAATAATTTCTGGCATATTTTCTATTTTGATCTCTTCACAATTCTTCTTGTCTTTTATTTCCATTCTCCTTACAATCAAATATGCAATAAATTATTAATGTTATTTCATTGCAAAAAAAAAAGCAAAAAAAAACAAAAAAAAAAAAAACTTGAAAATATTATAAAATTTTTTTTTGTTTTTTTTTTACAGTGAAGTTTTTTTTTTTTTTTTTACACTGAAGTTTTTTTTTTTTTTTTTTTTTTTTTAGTTCTTATCGCGAGCAAAATATTTCGAACATCAGTTGTAATGGTTGTTCTCCCAGATTGCCTCGCTTGCCGATCTCCAGCCTGCCCGATTCGAAGGTAGTTTTTTCCTTTTTTTTTTCCCTATTTTATTTTTATGTAAGCAAAAAAAGAAGTAAAAGTAAGACAAAATAATTTCTGGCATATTTTCTATTTTGATCTCTTCACAATTCTTCTTGTCTTTTATTTCCATTCTCCTTACAATCAAATATGCAATAAATTATTAATGTTATTTCATTGCAAAAAAAAAAGCAAAAAAAAACAAAAAAAAAAAAACTTGAAAATATTATAAAATTTTTTTTTGTTTTTTTTTTACAGTGAAGTTTTTTTTTTTTTTTTTACACTGAAGTTTTTTTTTTTTTTTTTTTTTTTTTAGTTCTTATCGCGAGCAAAATATTTCGAACATCAGTTGTAATGGTTGTTCTCCCAGATTGCCTCGCTTGCCGATCTCCAGCCTGCCCGATTCGAAGGTAGTTTTTTCCTTTTTTTTTTCCCTATTTTATTTTTATGTAAGCAAAAAAAGAAGTAAAAGTAAGACAAAATAATTTCTGGCATATTTTCTATTTTGATCTCTTCACAATTCTTCTTGTCTTTTATTTCCATTCTCCTTACAATCAAATATGCAATAAATTATTAATGTTATTTCATTGCAAAAAAAAAAGCAAAAAAAAACAAAAAAAAAAAAACTTGAAAATATTATAAAATTTTTTTTTGTTTTTTTTTTACAGTGAAGTTTTTTTTTTTTTTTTTACACTGAAGTTTTTTTTTTTTTTTTTTTTTTTTTAGTTCTTATCGCGAGCAAAATATTTCGAACATCAGTTGTAATGGTTGTTCTCCCAGATTGCCTCGCTTGCCGATCTCCAGCCTGCCCGATTCGAAGGTAGTTTTTTCCTTTTTTTTTTCCCTATTTTATTTTTATGTAAGCAAAAAAAGAAGTAAAAGTAAGACAAAATAATTTCTGGCATATTTTCTATTTTGATCTCTTCACAATTCTTCTTGTCTTTTATTTCCATTCTCCTTACAATCAAATATGCAATAAATTATTAATGTTATTTCATTGCAAAAAAAAAAGCAAAAAAAAACAAAAAAAAAAAAACTTGAAAATATTATAAAATTTTTTTTTGTTTTTTTTTTACAGTGAAGTTTTTTTTTTTTTTTTTACACTGAAGTTTTTTTTTTTTTTTTTTTTTTTTTAGTTCTTATCGCGAGCAAAATATTTCGAACATCAGTTGTAATGGTTGTTCTCCCAGATTGCCTCGCTTGCCGATCTCCAGCCTGCCCGATTCGAAGGTAGTTTTTTCCTTTTTTTTTTCCCTATTTTATTTTTATGTAAGCAAAAAAAGAAGTAAAAGTAAGACAAAATAATTTCTGGCATATTTTCTATTTTGATCTCTTCACAATTCTTCTTGTCTTTTATTTCCATTCTCCTTACAATCAAATATGCAATAAATTATTAATGTTATTTCATTGCAAAAAAAAAAGCAAAAAAAAACAAAAAAAAAAAAACTTGAAAATATTATAAAATTTTTTTTTGTTTTTTTTTTACAGTGAAGTTTTTTTTTTTTTTTTTACACTGAAGTTTTTTTTTTTTTTTTTTTTTTTTTAGTTCTTATCGCGAGCAAAATATTTCGAACATCAGTTGTAATGGTTGTTCTCCCAGATTGCCTCGCTTGCCGATCTCCAGCCTGCCCGATTCGAAGGTAGTTTTTTCCTTTTTTTTTTCCCTATTTTATTTTTATGTAAGCAAAAAAAGAAGTAAAAGTAAGACAAAATAATTTCTGGCATATTTTCTATTTTGATCTCTTCACAATTCTTCTTGTCTTTTATTTCCATTCTCCTTACAATCAAATATGCAATAAATTATTAATGTTATTTCATTGCAAAAAAAAAAGCAAAAAAAAACAAAAAAAAAAAAACTTGAAAATATTATAAAATTTTTTTTTGTTTTTTTTTTACAGTGAAGTTTTTTTTTTTTTTTTTACACTGAAGTTTTTTTTTTTTTTTTTTTTTTTTTAGTTCTTATCGCGAGCAAAATATTTCGAACATCAGTTGTAATGGTTGTTCTCCCAGATTGCCTCGCTTGCCGATCTCCAGCCTGCCCGATTCGAAGGTAGTTTTTTCCTTTTTTTTTTCCCTATTTTATTTTTATGTAAGCAAAAAAAGAAGTAAAAGTAAGACAAAATAATTTCTGGCATATTTTCTATTTTGATCTCTTCACAATTCTTCTTGTCTTTTATTTCCATTCTCCTTACAATCAAATATGCAATAAATTATTAATGTTATTTCATTGCAAAAAAAAAAGCAAAAAAAAACAAAAAAAAAAAAACTTGAAAATATTATAAAATTTTTTTTTGTTTTTTTTTTACAGTGAAGTTTTTTTTTTTTTTTTACACTGAAGTTTTTTTTTTTTTTTTTTTTTTTTTAGTTCTTATCGCGAGCAAAATATTTCGAACATCAGTTGTAATGGTTGTTCTCCCAGATTGCCTCGCTTGCCGATCTCCAGCCTGCCCGATTCGAAGGTAGTTTTTTCCTTTTTTTTTTCCCTATTTTATTTTTATGTAAGCAAAAAAAGAAGTAAAAGTAAGACAAAATAATTTCTGGCATATTTTCTATTTTGATCTCTTCACAATTCTTCTTGTCTTTTATTTCCATTCTCCTTACAATCAAATATGCAATAAATTATTAATGTTATTTCATTGCAAAAAAAAAAGCAAAAAAAAACAAAAAAAAAAAAACTTGAAAATATTATAAAATTTTTTTTTGTTTTTTTTTTACAGTGAAGTTTTTTTTTTTTTTTTTACACTGAAGTTTTTTTTTTTTTTTTTTTTTTTTTAGTTCTTATCGCGAGCAAAATATTTCGAACATCAGTTGTAATGGTTGTTCTCCCAGATTGCCTCGCTTGCCGATCTCCAGCCTGCCCGATTCGAAGGTAGTTTTTTCCTTTTTTTTTTCCCTATTTTATTTTTATGTAAGCAAAAAAAGAAGTAAAAGTAAGACAAAATAATTTCTGGCATATTTTCTATTTTGATCTCTTCACAATTCTTCTTGTCTTTTATTTCCATTCTCCTTACAATCAAATATGCAATAAATTATTAATGTTATTTCATTGCAAAAAAAAAAGCAAAAAAAAACAAAAAAAAAAAAACTTGAAAATATTATAAAATTTTTTTTTGTTTTTTTTTTACAGTGAAGTTTTTTTTTTTTTTTTTACACTGAAGTTTTTTTTTTTTTTTTTTTTTTTTTAGTTCTTATCGCGAGCAAAATATTTCGAACATCAGTTGTAATGGTTGTTCTCCCAGATTGCCTCGCTTGCCGATCTCCAGCCTGCCCGATTCGAAGGTAGTTTTTTCCTTTTTTTTTTCCCTATTTTATTTTTATGTAAGCAAAAAAAGAAGTAAAAGTAAGACAAAATAATTTCTGGCATATTTTCTATTTTGATCTCTTCACAATTCTTCTTGTCTTTTATTTCCATTCTCCTTACAATCAAATATGCAATAAATTATTAATGTTATTTCATTGCAAAAAAAAAAGCAAAAAAAAACAAAAAAAAAAAAACTTGAAAATATTATAAAATTTTTTTTTGTTTTTTTTTTACAGTGAAGTTTTTTTTTTTTTTTTTACACTGAAGTTTTTTTTTTTTTTTTTTTTTTTTTAGTTCTTATCGCGAGCAAAATATTTCGAACATCAGTTGTAATGGTTGTTCTCCCAGATTGCCTCGCTTGCCGATCTCCAGCCTGCCCGATTCGAAGGTAGTTTTTTCCTTTTTTTTTTCCCTATTTTATTTTTATGTAAGCAAAAAAAGAAGTAAAAGTAAGACAAAATAATTTCTGGCATATTTTCTATTTTGATCTCTTCACAATTCTTCTTGTCTTTTATTTCCATTCTCCTTACAATCAAATATGCAATAAATTATTAATGTTATTTCATTGCAAAAAAAAAAGCAAAAAAAAACAAAAAAAAAAAAACTTGAAAATATTATAAAATTTTTTTTTGTTTTTTTTTTACAGTGAAGTTTTTTTTTTTTTTTTTACACTGAAGTTTTTTTTTTTTTTTTTTTTTTTTTAGTTCTTATCGCGAGCAAAATATTTCGAACATCAGTTGTAATGGTTGTTCTCCCAGATTGCCTCGCTTGCCGATCTCCAGCCTGCCCGATTCGAAGGTAGTTTTTTCCTTTTTTTTTTCCCTATTTTATTTTTATGTAAGCAAAAAAAGAAGTAAAAGTAAGACAAAATAATTTCTGGCATATTTTCTATTTTGATCTCTTCACAATTCTTCTTGTCTTTTATTTCCATTCTCCTTACAATCAAATATGCAATAAATTATTAATGTTATTTCATTGCAAAAAAAAAAGCAAAAAAAAACAAAAAAAAAAAAACTTGAAAATATTATAAAATTTTTTTTTGTTTTTTTTTTACAGTGAAGTTTTTTTTTTTTTTTTTACACTGAAGTTTTTTTTTTTTTTTTTTTTTTTTTAGTTCTTATCGCGAGCAAAATATTTCGAACATCAGTTGTAATGGTTGTTCTCCCAGATTGCCTCGCTTGCCGATCTCCAGCCTGCCCGATTCGAAGGTAGTTTTTTCCTTTTTTTTTTCCCTATTTTATTTTTATGTAAGCAAAAAAAGAAGTAAAAGTAAGACAAAATAATTTCTGGCATATTTTCTATTTTGATCTCTTCACAATTCTTCTTGTCTTTTATTTCCATTCTCCTTACAATCAAATATGCAATAAATTATTAATGTTATTTCATTGCAAAAAAAAAAGCAAAAAAAAACAAAAAAAAAAAAACTTGAAAATATTATAAAATTTTTTTTTGTTTTTTTTTTACAGTGAAGTTTTTTTTTTTTTTTTTACACTGAAGTTTTTTTTTTTTTTTTTTTTTTTTTAGTTCTTATCGCGAGCAAAATATTTCGAACATCAGTTGTAATGGTTGTTCTCCCAGATTGCCTCGCTTGCCGATCTCCAGCCTGCCCGATTCGAAGGTAGTTTTTTCCTTTTTTTTTTCCCTATTTTATTTTTATGTAAGCAAAAAAAGAAGTAAAAGTAAGACAAAATAATTTCTGGCATATTTTCTATTTTGATCTCTTCACAATTCTTCTTGTCTTTTATTTCCATTCTCCTTACAATCAAATATGCAATAAATTATTAATGTTATTTCATTGCAAAAAAAAAAGCAAAAAAAAACAAAAAAAAAAAAACTTGAAAATATTATAAAATTTTTTTTTGTTTTTTTTTTACAGTGAAGTTTTTTTTTTTTTTTTTACACTGAAGTTTTTTTTTTTTTTTTTTTTTTTTTTAGTTCTTATCGCGAGCAAAATATTTCGAACATCAGTTGTAATGGTTGTTCTCCCAGATTGCCTCGCTTGCCGATCTCCAGCCTGCCCGATTCGAAGGTAGTTTTTTCCTTTTTTTTTTCCCTATTTTATTTTTATGTAAGCAAAAAAAGAAGTAAAAGTAAGACAAAATAATTTCTGGCATATTTTCTATTTTGATCTCTTCACAATTCTTCTTGTCTTTTATTTCCATTCTCCTTACAATCAAATATGCAATAAATTATTAATGTTATTTCATTGCAAAAAAAAAAGCAAAAAAAAACAAAAAAAAAAAAACTTGAAAATATTATAAAATTTTTTTTTGTTTTTTTTTTACAGTGAAGTTTTTTTTTTTTTTTTTACACTGAAGTTTTTTTTTTTTTTTTTTTTTTTTTAGTTCTTATCGCGAGCAAAATATTTCGAACATCAGTTGTAATGGTTGTTCTCCCAGATTGCCTCGCTTGCCGATCTCCAGCCTGCCCGATTCGAAGGTAGTTTTTTCCTTTTTTTTTTCCCTATTTTATTTTTATGTAAGCAAAAAAAGAAGTAAAAGTAAGACAAAATAATTTCTGGCATATTTTCTATTTTGATCTCTTCACAATTCTTCTTGTCTTTTATTTCCATTCTCCTTACAATCAAATATGCAATAAATTATTAATGTTATTTCATTGCAAAAAAAAAAGCAAAAAAAAACAAAAAAAAAAAAACTTGAAAATATTATAAAATTTTTTTTTGTTTTTTTTTTACAGTGAAGTTTTTTTTTTTTTTTTTACACTGAAGTTTTTTTTTTTTTTTTTTTTTTTTTAGTTCTTATCGCGAGCAAAATATTTCGAACATCAGTTGTAATGGTTGTTCTCCCAGATTGCCTCGCTTGCCGATCTCCAGCCTGCCCGATTCGAAGGTAGTTTTTTCCTTTTTTTTTTCCCTATTTTATTTTTATGTAAGCAAAAAAAGAAGTAAAAGTAAGACAAAATAATTTCTGGCATATTTTCTATTTTGATCTCTTCACAATTCTTCTTGTCTTTTATTTCCATTCTCCTTACAATCAAATATGCAATAAATTATTAATGTTATTTCATTGCAAAAAAAAAAGCAAAAAAAAACAAAAAAAAAAAAACTTGAAAATATTATAAAATTTTTTTTTGTTTTTTTTTTACAGTGAAGTTTTTTTTTTTTTTTTTTACACTGAAGTTTTTTTTTTTTTTTTTTTTTTTTTAGTTCTTATCGCGAGCAAAATATTTCGAACATCAGTTGTAATGGTTGTTCTCCCAGATTGCCTCGCTTGCCGATCTCCAGCCTGCCCGATTCGAAGGTAGTTTTTTCCTTTTTTTTTTCCCTATTTTATTTTTATGTAAGCAAAAAAAGAAGTAAAAGTAAGACAAAATAATTTCTGGCATATTTTCTATTTTGATCTCTTCACAATTCTTCTTGTCTTTTATTTCCATTCTCCTTACAATCAAATATGCAATAAATTATTAATGTTATTTCATTGCAAAAAAAAAAGCAAAAAAAAACAAAAAAAAAAAAACTTGAAAATATTATAAAATTTTTTTTTGTTTTTTTTTTACAGTGAAGTTTTTTTTTTTTTTTTTACACTGAAGTTTTTTTTTTTTTTTTTTTTTTTTTAGTTCTTATCGCGAGCAAAATATTTCGAACATCAGTTGTAATGGTTGTTCTCCCAGATTGCCTCGCTTGCCGATCTCCAGCCTGCCCGATTCGAAGGTAGTTTTTTCCTTTTTTTTTTCCCTATTTTATTTTTATGTAAGCAAAAAAAGAAGTAAAAGTAAGACAAAATAATTTCTGGCATATTTTCTATTTTGATCTCTTCACAATTCTTCTTGTCTTTTATTTCCATTCTCCTTACAATCAAATATGCAATAAATTATTAATGTTATTTCATTGCAAAAAAAAAAGCAAAAAAAAACAAAAAAAAAAAAACTTGAAAATATTATAAAATTTTTTTTTGTTTTTTTTTTACAGTGAAGTTTTTTTTTTTTTTTTTACACTGAAGTTTTTTTTTTTTTTTTTTTTTTTTTAGTTCTTATCGCGAGCAAAATATTTCGAACATCAGTTGTAATGGTTGTTCTCCCAGATTGCCTCGCTTGCCGATCTCCAGCCTGCCCGATTCGAAGGTAGTTTTTTCCTTTTTTTTTTCCCTATTTTATTTTTATGTAAGCAAAAAAAGAAGTAAAAGTAAGACAAAATAATTTCTGGCATATTTTCTATTTTGATCTCTTCACAATTCTTCTTGTCTTTTATTTCCATTCTCCTTACAATCAAATATGCAATAAATTATTAATGTTATTTCATTGCAAAAAAAAAAGCAAAAAAAAACAAAAAAAAAAAAACTTGAAAATATTATAAAATTTTTTTTTGTTTTTTTTTTACAGTGAAGTTTTTTTTTTTTTTTTTACACTGAAGTTTTTTTTTTTTTTTTTTTTTTTTTAGTTCTTATCGCGAGCAAAATATTTCGAACATCAGTTGTAATGGTTGTTCTCCCAGATTGCCTCGCTTGCCGATCTCCAGCCTGCCCGATTCGAAGGTAGTTTTTTCCTTTTTTTTTTCCCTATTTTATTTTTATGTAAGCAAAAAAAGAAGTAAAAGTAAGACAAAATAATTTCTGGCATATTTTCTATTTTGATCTCTTCACAATTCTTCTTGTCTTTTATTTCCATTCTCCTTACAATCAAATATGCAATAAATTATTAATGTTATTTCATTGCAAAAAAAAAAGCAAAAAAAAACAAAAAAAAAAAAACTTGAAAATATTATAAAATTTTTTTTTGTTTTTTTTTTACAGTGAAGTTTTTTTTTTTTTTTTTACACTGAAGTTTTTTTTTTTTTTTTTTTTTTTTTTAGTTCTTATCGCGAGCAAAATATTTCGAACATCAGTTGTAATGGTTGTTCTCCCAGATTGCCTCGCTTGCCGATCTCCAGCCTGCCCGATTCGAAGGTAGTTTTTTCCTTTTTTTTTTCCCTATTTTATTTTTATGTAAGCAAAAAAAGAAGTAAAAGTAAGACAAAATAATTTCTGGCATATTTTCTATTTTGATCTCTTCACAATTCTTCTTGTCTTTTATTTCCATTCTCCTTACAATCAAATATGCAATAAATTATTAATGTTATTTCATTGCAAAAAAAAAAGCAAAAAAAAACAAAAAAAAAAAAACTTGAAAATATTATAAAATTTTTTTTTGTTTTTTTTTTACAGTGAAGTTTTTTTTTTTTTTTTTACACTGAAGTTTTTTTTTTTTTTTTTTTTTTTTTTAGTTCTTATCGCGAGCAAAATATTTCGAACATCAGTTGTAATGGTTGTTCTCCCAGATTGCCTCGCTTGCCGATCTCCAGCCTGCCCGATTCGAAGGTAGTTTTTTCCTTTTTTTTTTCCCTATTTTATTTTTATGTAAGCAAAAAAAGAAGTAAAAGTAAGACAAAATAATTTCTGGCATATTTTCTATTTTGATCTCTTCACAATTCTTCTTGTCTTTTATTTCCATTCTCCTTACAATCAAATATGCAATAAATTATTAATGTTATTTCATTGCAAAAAAAAAAGCAAAAAAAAACAAAAAAAAAAAAACTTGAAAATATTATAAAATTTTTTTTTGTTTTTTTTTTACAGTGAAGTTTTTTTTTTTTTTTTTACACTGAAGTTTTTTTTTTTTTTTTTTTTTTTTTTAGTTCTTATCGCGAGCAAAATATTTCGAACATCAGTTGTAATGGTTGTTCTCCCAGATTGCCTCGCTTGCCGATCTCCAGCCTGCCCGATTCGAAGGTAGTTTTTTCCTTTTTTTTTTCCCTATTTTATTTTTATGTAAGCAAAAAAAGAAGTAAAAGTAAGACAAAATAATTTCTGGCATATTTTCTATTTTGATCTCTTCACAATTCTTCTTGTCTTTTATTTCCATTCTCCTTACAATCAAATATGCAATAAATTATTAATGTTATTTCATTGCAAAAAAAAAAGCAAAAAAAAACAAAAAAAAAAAAACTTGAAAATATTATAAAATTTTTTTTTGTTTTTTTTTTACAGTGAAGTTTTTTTTTTTTTTTTTACACTGAAGTTTTTTTTTTTTTTTTTTTTTTTTTAGTTCTTATCGCGAGCAAAATATTTCGAACATCAGTTGTAATGGTTGTTCTCCCAGATTGCCTCGCTTGCCGATCTCCAGCCTGCCCGATTCGAAGGTAGTTTTTTCCTTTTTTTTTTCCCTATTTTATTTTTATGTAAGCAAAAAAAGAAGTAAAAGTAAGACAAAATAATTTCTGGCATATTTTCTATTTTGATCTCTTCACAATTCTTCTTGTCTTTTATTTCCATTCTCCTTACAATCAAATATGCAATAAATTATTAATGTTATTTCATTGCAAAAAAAAAAGCAAAAAAAAACAAAAAAAAAAAAACTTGAAAATATTATAAAATTTTTTTTTGTTTTTTTTTTACAGTGAAGTTTTTTTTTTTTTTTTTACACTGAAGTTTTTTTTTTTTTTTTTTTTTTTTTAGTTCTTATCGCGAGCAAAATATTTCGAACATCAGTTGTAATGGTTGTTCTCCCAGATTGCCTCGCTTGCCGATCTCCAGCCTGCCCGATTCGAAGGTAGTTTTTTCCTTTTTTTTTTCCCTATTTTATTTTTATGTAAGCAAAAAAAGAAGTAAAAGTAAGACAAAATAATTTCTGGCATATTTTCTATTTTGATCTCTTCACAATTCTTCTTGTCTTTTATTTCCATTCTCCTTACAATCAAATATGCAATAAATTATTAATGTTATTTCATTGCAAAAAAAAAAGCAAAAAAAAACAAAAAAAAAAAAACTTGAAAATATTATAAAATTTTTTTTTGTTTTTTTTTTACAGTGAAGTTTTTTTTTTTTTTTTTACACTGAAGTTTTTTTTTTTTTTTTTTTTTTTTTAGTTCTTATCGCGAGCAAAATATTTCGAACATCAGTTGTAATGGTTGTTCTCCCAGATTGCCTCGCTTGCCGATCTCCAGCCTGCCCGATTCGAAGGTAGTTTTTTCCTTTTTTTTTTCCCTATTTTATTTTTATGTAAGCAAAAAAAGAAGTAAAAGTAAGACAAAATAATTTCTGGCATATTTTCTATTTTGATCTCTTCACAATTCTTCTTGTCTTTTATTTCCATTCTCCTTACAATCAAATATGCAATAAATTATTAATGTTATTTCATTGCAAAAAAAAAAGCAAAAAAAAACAAAAAAAAAAAAACTTGAAAATATTATAAAATTTTTTTTTGTTTTTTTTTTACAGTGAAGTTTTTTTTTTTTTTTTTACACTGAAGTTTTTTTTTTTTTTTTTTTTTTTTTAGTTCTTATCGCGAGCAAAATATTTCGAACATCAGTTGTAATGGTTGTTCTCCCAGATTGCCTCGCTTGCCGATCTCCAGCCTGCCCGATTCGAAGGTAGTTTTTTCCTTTTTTTTTTCCCTATTTTATTTTTATGTAAGCAAAAAAAGAAGTAAAAGTAAGACAAAATAATTTCTGGCATATTTTCTATTTTGATCTCTTCACAATTCTTCTTGTCTTTTATTTCCATTCTCCTTACAATCAAATATGCAATAAATTATTAATGTTATTTCATTGCAAAAAAAAAAGCAAAAAAAAACAAAAAAAAAAAAACTTGAAAATATTATAAAATTTTTTTTTGTTTTTTTTTTACAGTGAAGTTTTTTTTTTTTTTTTTACACTGAAGTTTTTTTTTTTTTTTTTTTTTTTTTAGTTCTTATCGCGAGCAAAATATTTCGAACATCAGTTGTAATGGTTGTTCTCCCAGATTGCCTCGCTTGCCGATCTCCAGCCTGCCCGATTCGAAGGTAGTTTTTTCCTTTTTTTTTTCCCTATTTTATTTTTATGTAAGCAAAAAAAGAAGTAAAAGTAAGACAAAATAATTTCTGGCATATTTTCTATTTTGATCTCTTCACAATTCTTCTTGTCTTTTATTTCCATTCTCCTTACAATCAAATATGCAATAAATTATTAATGTTATTTCATTGCAAAAAAAAAAGCAAAAAAAAACAAAAAAAAAAAAACTTGAAAATATTATAAAATTTTTTTTTGTTTTTTTTTTACAGTGAAGTTTTTTTTTTTTTTTTTACACTGAAGTTTTTTTTTTTTTTTTTTTTTTTTTAGTTCTTATCGCGAGCAAAATATTTCGAACATCAGTTGTAATGGTTGTTCTCCCAGATTGCCTCGCTTGCCGATCTCCAGCCTGCCCGATTCGAAGGTAGTTTTTTCCTTTTTTTTTTCCCTATTTTATTTTTATGTAAGCAAAAAAAGAAGTAAAAGTAAGACAAAATAATTTCTGGCATATTTTCTATTTTGATCTCTTCACAATTCTTCTTGTCTTTTATTTCCATTCTCCTTACAATCAAATATGCAATAAATTATTAATGTTATTTCATTGCAAAAAAAAAAGCAAAAAAAAAAAAAAAAAAAAAAACTTGAAAATATTATAAAATTTTTTTTTGTTTTTTTTTTACAGTGAAGTTTTTTTTTTTTTTTTTACACTGAAGTTTTTTTTTTTTTTTTTTTTTTTTTAGTTCTTATCGCGAGCAAAATATTTCGAACATCAGTTGTAATGGTTGTTCTCCCAGATTGCCTCGCTTGCCGATCTCCAGCCTGCCCGATTCGAAGGTAGTTTTTTCCTTTTTTTTTTCCCTATTTTATTTTTATGTAAGCAAAAAAAGAAGTAAAAGTAAGACAAAATAATTTCTGGCATATTTTCTATTTTGATCTCTTCACAATTCTTCTTGTCTTTTATTTCCATTCTCCTTACAATCAAATATGCAATAAATTATTAATGTTATTTCATTGCAAAAAAAAAAGCAAAAAAAAACAAAAAAAAAAAAACTTGAAAATATTATAAAATTTTTTTTTGTTTTTTTTTTACAGTGAAGTTTTTTTTTTTTTTTTTACACTGAAGTTTTTTTTTTTTTTTTTTTTTTTTTAGTTCTTATCGCGAGCAAAATATTTCGAACATCAGTTGTAATGGTTGTTCTCCCAGATTGCCTCGCTTGCCGATCTCCAGCCTGCCCGATTCGAAGGTAGTTTTTTCCTTTTTTTTTTCCCTATTTTATTTTTATGTAAGCAAAAAAAGAAGTAAAAGTAAGACAAAATAATTTCTGGCATATTTTCTATTTTGATCTCTTCACAATTCTTCTTGTCTTTTATTTCCATTCTCCTTACAATCAAATATGCAATAAATTATTAATGTTATTTCATTGCAAAAAAAAAAGCAAAAAAAAACAAAAAAAAAAAAACTTGAAAATATTATAAAATTTTTTTTTGTTTTTTTTTTACAGTGAAGTTTTTTTTTTTTTTTTTACACTGAAGTTTTTTTTTTTTTTTTTTTTTTTTTAGTTCTTATCGCGAGCAAAATATTTCGAACATCAGTTGTAATGGTTGTTCTCCCAGATTGCCTCGCTTGCCGATCTCCAGCCTGCCCGATTCGAAGGTAGTTTTTTCCTTTTTTTTTTCCCTATTTTATTTTTATGTAAGCAAAAAAAGAAGTAAAAGTAAGACAAAATAATTTCTGGCATATTTTCTATTTTGATCTCTTCACAATTCTTCTTGTCTTTTATTTCCATTCTCCTTACAATCAAATATGCAATAAATTATTAATGTTATTTCATTGCAAAAAAAAAAGCAAAAAAAAACAAAAAAAAAAAAACTTGAAAATATTATAAAATTTTTTTTTGTTTTTTTTTTACAGTGAAGTTTTTTTTTTTTTTTTTACACTGAAGTTTTTTTTTTTTTTTTTTTTTTTTTAGTTCTTATCGCGAGCAAAATATTTCGAACATCAGTTGTAATGGTTGTTCTCCCAGATTGCCTCGCTTGCCGATCTCCAGCCTGCCCGATTCGAAGGTAGTTTTTTCCTTTTTTTTTTCCCTATTTTATTTTTATGTAAGCAAAAAAAGAAGTAAAAGTAAGACAAAATAATTTCTGGCATATTTTCTATTTTGATCTCTTCACAATTCTTCTTGTCTTTTATTTCCATTCTCCTTACAATCAAATATGCAATAAATTATTAATGTTATTTCATTGCAAAAAAAAAAGCAAAAAAAAACAAAAAAAAAAAAACTTGAAAATATTATAAAATTTTTTTTTGTTTTTTTTTTACAGTGAAGTTTTTTTTTTTTTTTTTACACTGAAGTTTTTTTTTTTTTTTTTTTTTTTTTAGTTCTTATCGCGAGCAAAATATTTCGAACATCAGTTGTAATGGTTGTTCTCCCAGATTGCCTCGCTTGCCGATCTCCAGCCTGCCCGATTCGAAGGTAGTTTTTTCCTTTTTTTTTTCCCTATTTTATTTTTATGTAAGCAAAAAAAGAAGTAAAAGTAAGACAAAATAATTTCTGGCATATTTTCTATTTTGATCTCTTCACAATTCTTCTTGTCTTTTATTTCCATTCTCCTTACAATCAAATATGCAATAAATTATTAATGTTATTTCATTGCAAAAAAAAAAGCAAAAAAAAACAAAAAAAAAAAAACTTGAAAATATTATAAAATTTTTTTTTGTTTTTTTTTTACAGTGAAGTTTTTTTTTTTTTTTTTACACTGAAGTTTTTTTTTTTTTTTTTTTTTTTTTAGTTCTTATCGCGAGCAAAATATTTCGAACATCAGTTGTAATGGTTGTTCTCCCAGATTGCCTCGCTTGCCGATCTCCAGCCTGCCCGATTCGAAGGTAGTTTTTTCCTTTTTTTTTTCCCTATTTTATTTTTATGTAAGCAAAAAAAGAAGTAAAAGTAAGACAAAATAATTTCTGGCATATTTTCTATTTTGATCTCTTCACAATTCTTCTTGTCTTTTATTTCCATTCTCCTTACAATCAAATATGCAATAAATTATTAATGTTATTTCATTGCAAAAAAAAAAGCAAAAAAAAACAAAAAAAAAAAAACTTGAAAATATTATAAAATTTTTTTTTGTTTTTTTTTTACAGTGAAGTTTTTTTTTTTTTTTTTACACTGAAGTTTTTTTTTTTTTTTTTTTTTTTTTAGTTCTTATCGCGAGCAAAATATTTCGAACATCAGTTGTAATGGTTGTTCTCCCAGATTGCCTCGCTTGCCGATCTCCAGCCTGCCCGATTCGAAGGTAGTTTTTTCCTTTTTTTTTTCCCTATTTTATTTTTATGTAAGCAAAAAAAGAAGTAAAAGTAAGACAAAATAATTTCTGGCATATTTTCTATTTTGATCTCTTCACAATTCTTCTTGTCTTTTATTTCCATTCTCCTTACAATCAAATATGCAATAAATTATTAATGTTATTTCATTGCAAAAAAAAAAGCAAAAAAAAACAAAAAAAAAAAAACTTGAAAATATTATAAAATTTTTTTTTGTTTTTTTTTTACAGTGAAGTTTTTTTTTTTTTTTTTACACTGAAGTTTTTTTTTTTTTTTTTTTTTTTTTAGTTCTTATCGCGAGCAAAATATTTCGAACATCAGTTGTAATGGTTGTTCTCCCAGATTGCCTCGCTTGCCGATCTCCAGCCTGCCCGATTCGAAGGTAGTTTTTTCCTTTTTTTTTTCCCTATTTTATTTTTATGTAAGCAAAAAAAGAAGTAAAAGTAAGACAAAATAATTTCTGGCATATTTTCTATTTTGATCTCTTCACAATTCTTCTTGTCTTTTATTTCCATTCTCCTTACAATCAAATATGCAATAAATTATTAATGTTATTTCATTGCAAAAAAAAAAGCAAAAAAAAAAAAAAAAAAAAAAACTTGAAAATATTATAAAATTTTTTTTTGTTTTTTTTTTACAGTGAAGTTTTTTTTTTTTTTTTTACACTGAAGTTTTTTTTTTTTTTTTTTTTTTTTTAGTTCTTATCGCGAGCAAAATATTTCGAACATCAGTTGTAATGGTTGTTCTCCCAGATTGCCTCGCTTGCCGATCTCCAGCCTGCCCGATTCGAAGGTAGTTTTTTCCTTTTTTTTTTCCCTATTTTATTTTTATGTAAGCAAAAAAAGAAGTAAAAGTAAGACAAAATAATTTCTGGCATATTTTCTATTTTGATCTCTTCACAATTCTTCTTGTCTTTTATTTCCATTCTCCTTACAATCAAATATGCAATAAATTATTAATGTTATTTCATTGCAAAAAAAAAAGCAAAAAAAAACAAAAAAAAAAAAACTTGAAAATATTATAAAATTTTTTTTTGTTTTTTTTTTACAGTGAAGTTTTTTTTTTTTTTTTTACACTGAAGTTTTTTTTTTTTTTTTTTTTTTTTTAGTTCTTATCGCGAGCAAAATATTTCGAACATCAGTTGTAATGGTTGTTCTCCCAGATTGCCTCGCTTGCCGATCTCCAGCCTGCCCGATTCGAAGGTAGTTTTTTCCTTTTTTTTTTCCCTATTTTATTTTTATGTAAGCAAAAAAAGAAGTAAAAGTAAGACAAAATAATTTCTGGCATATTTTCTATTTTGATCTCTTCACAATTCTTCTTGTCTTTTATTTCCATTCTCCTTACAATCAAATATGCAATAAATTATTAATGTTATTTCATTGCAAAAAAAAAAGCAAAAAAAAACAAAAAAAAAAAAACTTGAAAATATTATAAAATTTTTTTTTGTTTTTTTTTTACAGTGAAGTTTTTTTTTTTTTTTTTACACTGAAGTTTTTTTTTTTTTTTTTTTTTTTTTAGTTCTTATCGCGAGCAAAATATTTCGAACATCAGTTGTAATGGTTGTTCTCCCAGATTGCCTCGCTTGCCGATCTCCAGCCTGCCCGATTCGAAGGTAGTTTTTTCCTTTTTTTTTTCCCTATTTTATTTTTATGTAAGCAAAAAAAGAAGTAAAAGTAAGACAAAATAATTTCTGGCATATTTTCTATTTTGATCTCTTCACAATTCTTCTTGTCTTTTATTTCCATTCTCCTTACAATCAAATATGCAATAAATTATTAATGTTATTTCATTGCAAAAAAAAAAGCAAAAAAAAACAAAAAAAAAAAAACTTGAAAATATTATAAAATTTTTTTTTGTTTTTTTTTTACAGTGAAGTTTTTTTTTTTTTTTTTACACTGAAGTTTTTTTTTTTTTTTTTTTTTTTTTAGTTCTTATCGCGAGCAAAATATTTCGAACATCAGTTGTAATGGTTGTTCTCCCAGATTGCCTCGCTTGCCGATCTCCAGCCTGCCCGATTCGAAGGTAGTTTTTTCCTTTTTTTTTTCCCTATTTTATTTTTATGTAAGCAAAAAAAGAAGTAAAAGTAAGACAAAATAATTTCTGGCATATTTTCTATTTTGATCTCTTCACAATTCTTCTTGTCTTTTATTTCCATTCTCCTTACAATCAAATATGCAATAAATTATTAATGTTATTTCATTGCAAAAAAAAAAGCAAAAAAAAACAAAAAAAAAAAAACTTGAAAATATTATAAAATTTTTTTTTGTTTTTTTTTTACAGTGAAGTTTTTTTTTTTTTTTTTACACTGAAGTTTTTTTTTTTTTTTTTTTTTTTTTAGTTCTTATCGCGAGCAAAATATTTCGAACATCAGTTGTAATGGTTGTTCTCCCAGATTGCCTCGCTTGCCGATCTCCAGCCTGCCCGATTCGAAGGTAGTTTTTTCCTTTTTTTTTTCCCTATTTTATTTTTATGTAAGCAAAAAAAGAAGTAAAAGTAAGACAAAATAATTTCTGGCATATTTTCTATTTTGATCTCTTCACAATTCTTCTTGTCTTTTATTTCCATTCTCCTTACAATCAAATATGCAATAAATTATTAATGTTATTTCATTGCAAAAAAAAAAGCAAAAAAAAACAAAAAAAAAAAAACTTGAAAATATTATAAAATTTTTTTTTGTTTTTTTTTTACAGTGAAGTTTTTTTTTTTTTTTTTACACTGAAGTTTTTTTTTTTTTTTTTTTTTTTTTAGTTCTTATCGCGAGCAAAATATTTCGAACATCAGTTGTAATGGTTGTTCTCCCAGATTGCCTCGCTTGCCGATCTCCAGCCTGCCCGATTCGAAGGTAGTTTTTTCCTTTTTTTTTTCCCTATTTTATTTTTATGTAAGCAAAAAAAGAAGTAAAAGTAAGACAAAATAATTTCTGGCATATTTTCTATTTTGATCTCTTCACAATTCTTCTTGTCTTTTATTTCCATTCTCCTTACAATCAAATATGCAATAAATTATTAATGTTATTTCATTGCAAAAAAAAAAGCAAAAAAAAACAAAAAAAAAAAAACTTGAAAATATTATAAAATTTTTTTTTGTTTTTTTTTTACAGTGAAGTTTTTTTTTTTTTTTTTACACTGAAGTTTTTTTTTTTTTTTTTTTTTTTTTAGTTCTTATCGCGAGCAAAATATTTCGAACATCAGTTGTAATGGTTGTTCTCCCAGATTGCCTCGCTTGCCGATCTCCAGCCTGCCCGATTCGAAGGTAGTTTTTTCCTTTTTTTTTTCCCTATTTTATTTTTATGTAAGCAAAAAAAGAAGTAAAAGTAAGACAAAATAATTTCTGGCATATTTTCTATTTTGATCTCTTCACAATTCTTCTTGTCTTTTATTTCCATTCTCCTTACAATCAAATATGCAATAAATTATTAATGTTATTTCATTGCAAAAAAAAAAGCAAAAAAAAAAAAAAAAAAAAAAACTTGAAAATATTATAAAATTTTTTTTTGTTTTTTTTTTACAGTGAAGTTTTTTTTTTTTTTTTTACACTGAAGTTTTTTTTTTTTTTTTTTTTTTTTTAGTTCTTATCGCGAGCAAAATATTTCGAACATCAGTTGTAATGGTTGTTCTCCCAGATTGCCTCGCTTGCCGATCTCCAGCCTGCCCGATTCGAAGGTAGTTTTTTCCTTTTTTTTTTCCCTATTTTATTTTTATGTAAGCAAAAAAAGAAGTAAAAGTAAGACAAAATAATTTCTGGCATATTTTCTATTTTGATCTCTTCACAATTCTTCTTGTCTTTTATTTCCATTCTCCTTACAATCAAATATGCAATAAATTATTAATGTTATTTCATTGCAAAAAAAAAAGCAAAAAAAAACAAAAAAAAAAAAACTTGAAAATATTATAAAA
>CASGGR010000013.1:0-65403 GCA_949318235.1 Ecdyonurus torrentis
AAAAAAGGATTTATGATCTTAATTTTGATTTTAACAACAATTCAGCATGAAACTATTTAAAAATTTTGCTCAAAAGTACCCCAGTCCAGCGTCTACATCATTGGAAGGCTCCGTAAAAGTTTCAGGAAATTTAAAGAAACCCTGATAGATTTTTGTGTGCAAAAAAAAAATTTAAACGCTTGAAGTGCCATCTTGTATCAATTATATGCATTAAAAATCTTTGCAGTTTAAAGAGTTAAACCATCCCTAAAAGTATTTTGATAATATAATAAAAAATTGAGTACAAGGCTGAGCCACGTCTGCAGTGTTGGCGACAATTTGGAGGTTTCAGCTCAAAAAGTGTGGGCACCAAAAATTATTTCTAAACCACCATTGTATCAATTCAACACCCCTCCTTAATGTCGTTATAGCATACATGAAGCTAAATCAGATCACAAAAACTAATTATGCTGTACAACATAATTATTACATTTCATTATTATTAAATTACACATTCAAACTTCCCACATATAACCTTATGCCATATAAAAATTCTTTCACATTACCATCAGATCGTCTTTGTTATACTCTGCCATGTAGATTAAGAAATTCTAAGACATTATCAACTTTTAAAAGTGATTATAGGCGCACATATCTGAATGCCAAACAGCTTCGCTTGTAGTACTTTTTTTTCCTTTTCCTTTTATTATATTTTTTTTTATTCTTCATTACTAGTTTTTTTTAATTATTTTCCTTTTTCTTTTTCTTTTGTTCTCTTGCTTCGTAGTATTATTACTACTCTCATATTAGAATTATGTATGCAATCAAAGATTATCATAAATGTTTTCTGTTGGGGTAAGAGTAGGCCACACATATTGACAGGCTCTTACCTCGCCCTTTCATAAATTTGTATTTTTTCTATGCATTTTTTATTTATTTATTTATTTATTTATGTATTTATTTATTTATTTATTTATTTATTTATTTATTTATTTATTTATTTATTTATTTATTTATTTATTTATTTATTTATTTATTTATTTATTTATTTATTTATTTATTTATTTATTTATTTATTTATTTATTTATTTATTTATTTATTTATTATCTATGTAACATAGATATTAATAGCTGTATGCATCATAGCTAAAATTTGATGTATTTTATACACATTATGTTGAAAATGAATTGGGATAATTATTTCGTAGCTATTTTTTTGGTCTGTGAGTATAGGATGTGTTGGCATGACGTCACATTGAATGCTTTTCAATGCTCTTCTTGAGTAGTTTAAGAAAAACGTAGTTTTTTGCTATTTTCTTTGAAAAATTAACTATTTTTTTTAGCTATTATTATATTTCTCACATACTTGAGATACTAATTCAACGTGGTTACAACACCAATGCTCTCAAAAATATTGGAAAGTAGATTTAAACTGACATAACTCAATAACATGGGTTGCACAAAAAATAACACATTTTGCCAGTTTAAAAACACAATGCAATATTTATGAGAGCATTAATGCTGTAAATAACTTGATTTAGAATCTCATGTGCTTGAGAAGAACAACAATAACAAAAATTTGCTAATTCCCCAAAAAAAATTACCTTACACGAAGTTTGTCCTATTTTAGCAATGGTGTCCAATGGAGTAAGCGCAATCAATATGACGTTTATAACTGTTTCCCTCCTTTAAACTTAATTATAGAATAATCAAAATCATAAATATATATATAT
This sequence comes from Ecdyonurus torrentis, assembly GCA_949318235.1. Taxonomy (NCBI): domain Eukaryota; kingdom Metazoa; phylum Arthropoda; class Insecta; order Ephemeroptera; family Heptageniidae; genus Ecdyonurus; species Ecdyonurus torrentis. The sequence continues at coordinate 1,713 of CASGGR010000013.1, forward strand.
ATATATATATATATATATATATATATATATATATATATATATATATATATATATATATATATATATATATATATATATATATCGATGCTTACCCGTCGAAGTGAACGTACTACACTTTACAAATTTGGTGAAAAATGAACGATCTGCGTTTGGCGCTTCAACGCATTTTAACATGAGAACTAGATGGGGGAACTTGGAATTTGTAAAGTCTAGAACGTTCATTTTTCCCCAAATTTTGAAAAGTGTAGTACGTTAACTTCGACGTGTAAGCATCAATATATATATGTATATATTATATTATAAATATATCATAAAAAAGTAAATGACTAAAAAAAAAGGACACAGCTTATGTGAGTGTATAAATTAGAGCCGTTAAAAACTCAAAATTTTTTTAGACCGGTTTGACTAGAAACCAAGGCTTAGTTTTATATCAAGCTTAAACATGAAAAACGAGCCAAAGCTTGGAAAGCTTGAAATTTAAACCAAAGTTTAAAAACGAGCCTTCGAGCCTATAAAGAAAGAAGGTCAACTTTAGTATCAAAAATTGTTAGAAAATGATTGGAAATGCTTAGTGAGGAATATAACACGATAACATATACCTTAATAATACACAATATTTTATAATTTGAAAAGATTTTATTAGAGCAAAACTATTTATTACAACACCTTATATTTACATAATAATTCAATATAATATTTAGAATCATTCATAATTTTAATAAAAATGTTAAAAAGCTGTAAAAATTATTATACAATAGTATACAGTACAAAGTAAAATTTATTCACAGAAATTAAGCAATTAATATAATACATAAAACATATTTAAATTATAAAATAAAACAATATTAAAATATTAAAATAATCTAAAAGAAAATATAAAATAACTAACAAGGATAACTTTACATTTATATGGATTAAGTAGTACCATATAATTTTTAACCTATTTTAAATTTGTATGCTTTATTCATTATTAAAAGATATTCACATTTTCTTAATAAGTAAACATGATAGACTGATATTTTTAATCTAAGAAAGTAAAAAAAAATTTAAGCCACATCATGAGTTACGTTATTCTTGATTTATTTTATAATATACATACATCGATATTTTCGCGTCAAGATGAAGCTGCGACACTTTACAATTTTCCGATAAATGAACGATCTACACTTTACAAAGTCGCGACTACCTGGGGCTTTTGCTATATTAAACAGGTAGATGAAGCTCCAGGTAGCCGCAAGTTCGTAAAGTGTAGATCGTTCATTCTTCGGAAATTTTTAAATTGTAGTAGATTCATCTTGACGCGAGAAGATAGATTTATTATAACTTTATAAATTCTGTATTATAAATCCATTACTCATTTAAAAAAAGCCTACCATTATGTTTTATATGTTTAATATATTTTTATGCTTTAATTATTTAGGAATTATTATTTTAACACCGTAAAGTTGAAATTTTTAAATCTGGTCAATGAAAACATACCTAACTATTATTACCATACCTAACAAACATTATTATAGTAAAAATTTATACATATATTTTGTTTTGCATAAATAAGAGTTCTGAGTAGAATTAAATTCGATCTAAAATACTTTGAAGTTTATTGTTGATTTCATTCATCCCTTTGTGTAAATTCATAATTTCTTGTTTTGTATTTTGAATTTCCCTACAGCAAAATTCTAATTTTTCATCATTCATAGCTTGTTTATTTAAAATATTGACAAACTCTTTTTTCTTTGATTTATTAACTATACTTTCATTCCTTTTGGATATCTTGTAAGCAAGGGATACTTCATTATTCTGCGAAATGAACATTTCATAAAAGTTTCTAACTTCTTTCATTGTAGTATTATGTTTTGCAGAAATAATGATTGTTGATTTATAATTATTTGCACTTATTGGTGATTTTGTAGCTTTGCAGAATTTACTTATAAAATAAATAAATCTATCTTTTTTATTTTCGGATTTAACAACATTTGATTTGTTTAACCCGTAACATTTTTCATTTCGTTTAATTAATGACGTTCTTAGCAAAACGTTCTCTGTCTTTGTGTAGAGTTTGATATTTGACAAACAGCACCTAACATTAGCCTTCTCAATAATAAGTTTCGTATCACTGATAGCTAGAGCATTTAGAACGTTCATTAGTACAATAGGCACTAAGATGAGAAATACAATGAATAATAGGCCACTAGCAACAGCACTTTTGTCAAATTTTATATTCTCCAGATTAAATTCGCCAAGCAACATAACTAATGTTTTGAAAATTGAATAAATAGGGTTTTTAAATTGTTCATCTTCATCTTTTAAACATTTACTTCTTTCTTCTTCTACTTCCGTTTGATTAGTTTGATAAGTTGCATTAATTTGATAAATTTCATTTGTTGAATAAGTTTCATTAATCGGATAAGTTTGGTTTGTTGAATAAGTTTCATTAGTTTGATTAAATGGATAAGTACGAATATTTTGAATTTTTACTGCTATCTCTTGATTAGGTATACTTTGAACAAACATTATGTAAAAACCAAATGCGAAAGCTAATATAAATGCAGAAAAAACAAAAAGCAATTTCATTGTTTTAAATGCTACTTTTTTAAACATTCTAACATATATTTCTGCAGATGGATGTTTTCCCAAAAATAAAGTAAGGTCGATGTATGTTAATGCAATTGCAAAAGATGATATCCATTGATACGTTCTGTATTCCGTACAATCTAGTACGACAAAGATAGATATTTGAGACAATAATGCAAATATAATCAACAAAATTTCTATATAATTTTCAAAGTTTGATATATAGCTATGCCAAGAGACAACTTGAAATTGAACAATTTCTCTTATTATTAAAAATATCAATAATAAAACATTTATTGCTTGGCAAATGTAAATTGCAGTGTCAAAGTTAGAATGGTTCAGTTTCAGGTACACAAGACTTGAAAAGTTTGCTACAAAAAATATTCTTAATAATAAGTTAACAATAAATACAAATGCAAATTGCTTCCATTTTCGCAATAAAAAGACTGTAACAATATGAGAATTTGCTAAGATTTCATTAAATTTTCTATATTTGCTTAGTACATTGAATGGATCCATTTCAGGTCCAATTTTAATATCTCTTTCGTTGTCACAATTTTGAATAGATTTTAGGAACTGAAAGTTTAAATTAAGATCATGTGATGTTAATTCTATTTTAGAACCTAAATATTCATCTAATATATTGGGTCTAAGATTTTCTGCAACAGTTTCATCAATGTTTAAGAATCCACCATTATCAAGTAATATATTTAGTAATATATTGTCTTTTTCAGAACAAATCTGAAGAGCAGTTTGTCCATTTTCATCTATTGCAGAGAGATGAATACATTGTTTGATTGAAGTTTCTACAAGGATTTCTAATATTTTTTGTTTTTCTTTTTTTAAAGATTGCACATTTTCTCTACCACAATGATAAGCAAGGTGATGCAAGAATGTTGAATTATTATTACAGAAGCGCAAGTCTAACTTTGATGTATCCTGAGCAATAAGCTCTAACATTTCTAATTTCTCATCTTCTAAAGCAATAAGGATGGGTTCTTTACAACAGCCTGCCACTAAAGTTCTATCCGCTCCTTTATTAAGTAGATAACTCGTCACATTTTTAAGATTATTTCTAATTGCAAGTTGAAGAAAAGTGTACATTCCGTCATTGCTGTCTACACTTACTGACTCTTCTAATTTCTTAAATGAAGCTAGAAAAGCTTTTTCATTTTTATTATACAAGGAATTAAACAGAAATGTTTCAGGACTAATTTTTGAGACTTTCATTATTTCCACTTTAATATCTTTCATAGTTTGACTTTGCTCTATCATTTCACGAGCAGTTGTTCCATTTATTTTAATGTCAATATCTGGCTCTTTCTGTATTAAATGTTCAGTGATATCTTTCATTTCTTTTTCAGCTACATAGTGCACAGGAGTTAATTCCTCACCGTATTCAAATCGTTGATTAATATCAGCTCCTAACTTTATCAACACATTAATACTTTCTATTAACTTCTTATTCTCTATTTGGTTTTCATCAATATTGTTCTTTAAAACGTATAATAAAGGATACCCTGAAGCGTTATGTTTATTTTCTATACCTTTCAAATAAAACTGCAGAATATTTACATTTCTTTCTTTGTAATGATTAACAGTCGTTTCTAGAAGTGTCTCTTTCCACGTTGCCTGAAGCAAGATTTCAGATATAAAATCTAGTATTTCACACTGAGGAAGATTGTGTGTAAGAAGTTCCTTCAATATATCACAACTATCCTAAAAACAGAAATTCAAATAATGTTAAATATTCCAATTTAAAATAATGCTTTACTATATAATAATTAATATATGCTTTCTTTGTCATAAAAATAATATAATAATAAAAAAATAATAAGCAATTGAAATAAAACAAACACCCTTAAAAAATTATTTAATATATGTATATTAATTGAGGTAAAAAGCCACACAAATATTGAACAAATTTTAAAAAAATTTATAAATTATCTTGTATGTTTTTAATTTTACATTTGTTTTTTTTTCTTTATTTGAATCAGTAATAAAAATAAATAATTAAAACTTTTAATAAATTTTTTCAAGCATATTTTGTTTCATGCAGCATAAATATTGCTACACGGAGTAATAAATTTTTATAGCATGTATAATAATTTGCACAGTATATAATTATATATTTTGTTCTTATTTAGAATTCTTTACGCTGGAAAGTTTTAAAAGCAGCGTACAGCTCTTTTAAAATGTTTCAGAACGATCTGAAATGCAAATTGCTACGCAAAAAATGTAAACTAACATTTTACTATTTTCCTGAGTGTATCGGCTAAAGGATTTCGTTTATTTTAGAAACTACTAAGCAGCAACCAAACAAACGTGCGTCTGTCATGCTTGCTCTCTCTCTCTCTCTCTATTTCTTTCTGTCTGTCTCTATCTGTTTAACTCCAGTTTTCTTTAAAATAATAATAATATTTTTTTAAATAATTATTAATTTTTATATTATACTGTTTAACATATTTTTTTATATTATTTAGGTAATTTCAAAAATAATTAGAAGTTTTTTTTATTAAATTTTTTTTCTATGAATATACAGGGTGTCCGTAAAACCTTTGAGGATGTTTAAACATACAAAAAATACACAAAACCTAACACAAAATTAATTTCGAATACATTAAATTAAAGCTTTCATTTGTACAATTCTGAAAATTTAAAAAGTTTTAAAATCCAATTATATAATTAATCTGCTAAAGAGAAGCAGCAAATAGTGAGAATTTGTTGAAAATATGTTCTAACAACAAATGTTTTGAAACGTTACATTATAGTTTACGTGGGCATCGTTCACTGCGCGACACGTCCAAATGAACCTTTAGCTTGCGCTACACATTATGAAGCATTTGCGGCGTGTTGGAGTGGATGGCGGCGCTGTTCCTCTGCTTCAGCTCTTGCACTTCAATCACTGGTGTTTTGAAGGCTTTATCCTTGACGTAGCCCCAGGAGAGAAAGTATGGGAGAGGGGGGGTCGAAGTCAGATTATACTAAGAACCATGCAATAGCCTCATCTCAACCAAGTCATCTACCTGGAAACTCCGTGTTTAGCGTTTCTCTGGCAGTTTGTGCCAAATGTGTTGGAGCATCGTTTTGCTGGAAGAACAGATCATGACCCCACTCTGCCTGTGCTTGAAGGAAGCAGCTAAGGAATTGCATAATTCTCTAGCATATCCAGGTAACTATCCCACCTGTTCAGAATGATCAGCCCATTCTTCGTAAAAGAGCCAAAAGTCAGGTGGGATAATTACCTTAATATGCTAGATAATTATGCAATCACTCAGTTGCTTCTAGCACAGGCAGAGTGTGGTCAAGACGTTGCTCCACCAAATTGGGCACATGATGCTAGAGAAACGCTAAGTATGGTGTTTTTAGTTAGTTGGCTTGGTCGAGTTGAAGTATTGCATGAGCCCTTAAGATGAAGCAGAGGATCACATTTACCATCTAGTCCACCACGCTGCAAATGCTCCATAATGTGGTGGTACGATCTAGAGGTTCATATAAACAAACATTGTTCAGCCCGATCGTTCAGCCCACGAAGAGATATCATAATGTAAAGTTTCAAAAATTTGTTGTGAGTAATGAAAATACAGTCGGCAATTTCTCACTTTTTTCTTTTTTTCCTGTAGCAGAGTTTATAATTGTTTGATCTTAAAAATGTTGATATGTTTAAAATTGTAAAAATCTAAGCTTTAGTTTGATGTATAAAAATTTACTTCTAAATCTTGTGAGTGTTTTTACGTCTAAACATTTTCAAAAACTTTACGGACGCCCTGTATATTGATTTAAATTTAATATAAAAATTTTGCTCATATTTTTTAATAATGACAAAAAGAGTAATTGTAAAATAACAAAAATACAGGGTGTGTAAATTTATATTAGGGGCCGCCATGATGGATAAATCATTACATGTGTTGGTATATGACTAATCAAGCATAACTGTTAATTACTTTAGTACGGCGTCCAAGTGCATAAAATATAACATTATCTTGATATATCCTCTACCCTATACATATATAGATTTCTATAACTGCTACAATTAACTGATTTTTTTATGAAACTTGCTCCATTCATTATACTTTTTCCTCTTCTATTTTTCGCTAAATTTGTAATAATTTTGGTAATAAATAAATTTATAGTTATAAAATTAGCAAAAATGAAAATTGTAATGACAGAATGTGTCGCTAAATTTTGTTTACTTATTTTTATATTTTAATGAAAACAATATTTTAATATATTTAAAAAAAAAAAAAAAAGAAGTTAAAGCACAGTATTTTTTAATTTAAAAAAAATTTGTTTTTATATTTTTATCAAGTCATCGAGCAAGAGTAACATAGTTGTTCTTTTCTATTATTATTTTCAACTTTAAATTAACTTTTAATTAAAATTTATATTAGAAAATTAAACTGTTATAAAACAAAGTATAAGTTAATGGAACAGAAAACGAAATAGTGAAATAGTTATGGAAGATGGTAAACACATTTTTTATATGATTTCTCGCTTATAATTGATTTGCTTGTTTTTTGCATGCATGTAAGATATTAAATAAAAATAAAACTTAAAAAAATGTGTTTCAGAGCTAAAATTAAAAATTTCAAGATCTTGTGTGATCGTTTGATCGAAACAAATGATTACTAAACTAGACACAACAGTTAAACAAATAGAAACAAGGAGTTGACTCATCTCTTTTGCCCGATCACTTTTATATCATTCTCAAACTTTTCACCAGAGTTTTAAATATAATATATACATAAATATAAAATGAAAAAATATTTATACAAGCTTAGATTTAGTTAAAACTACTTTAAAAATCTGCAAGAGTATATTAAAAAAAAAGAATTCATAAATGACAAATAATTTGGGTAAAAGGACAGAAATTATATTTTGATTCCACCTACTAATTTTCATTTCTTTATGATTTAACTTGTAGTGACCAGAATAGTAATAATTAGAGTTAGGCAGAATTACTAATTTTTTCCTAAATTAGAATTCATAATAAATAACAAAGAAAGAAGAAATGGCGTAGTAAAAGGTACAAAAACATAAAATAAAAGTAACTAAGTAATTATATGATATAATAATAAATTCTTTAAAATTTGATATTTAAAATAAAACACACTTACATTTTCCAATATTAACTGAAGTAGAGGTTTGGCTAGACATTTAATGTTATCACCATTGTTGTCACAATATAACTTGAGTTTCGTTTGAAATTTATCAGTTTCATCTTGTCTTATTAATTCTTCAAAATTTTCCTTTACAATTTCTTCAGCTTTTTGAAGCAAGCCAAACATATGTTTGCCTATTTTATGCCTATAAAAAATAGTGGTAATTAGTTTATTATTGCAAGTGTTTAATCGCACAAGTTAGTGATCTTTCTATCATTTAACAATTGCTCCAAATAATAAGTATTGCTACAATTTTATCCATGTAGTTTTCAAGAAGATTTGATTAAAGGTGAGTAAATTAAATTGCAGCCTATTTTGTCAAGTGCCTTTTTGAATATGATCAGCGTATATATATATATATATATATCAGTGGCGTTCGGTGCCTATTTTTAGAATTCAAATGATTATAGCGCCGAATTTTAACGATCGATTTTTTAGAAATTTTGGAATTTTGTAGTCAAAAAGACAAAATTATGAACACTATTTTTTATTTTTTTGTAATTGGAAGTTAAAGGTCCCAAAGGGCCCCTTAAATAGAAAAATTGAGGTAATTTTTTACTCTTCTGATCAGAAAGGACACTGAAAATTAAAAAATCGAATAAGAACTAAATTTCAGGATAAAAGAGTTTTGATTAAAGCGCAAAACCGCAAAATTGGTCTTGATTTGTTATGTGGGTCTAATTAGGGACACTTCGAAGTCAAAGTATTTTTAAATTGAAACAAAAATTAAAAATTCAGCTAGAAAAACGAAAACTATAAATTTTGTATTTTTTGGGGTGTCAATTTCAAAAATCACATTTTGGGCTTCCCAATTCTCCCCAAAAGGGCCCAAAGGGGCCCTATTTTTTTTAAAAAGCAAGATATCAAAAATCTAACTGCAGAAATCGATTTGTAATGGCCAAAAACATAGGAATCAATAGATTACACACCAAAATTAGCAAAAGTTTCAAAGAAATTTGATATAAAGGGATGAAAATAAAATAAAATTGCATAAAATCACATTATTTTTAATTATTGGCGATGCTATTTTTTGAATTTTCGCGCCACATGTTAAAAACTTATTGAAATATGTTTCATAATGTGTGTTTTTAAGTATACATAGTTTTTGAGTCTCAAGGTTAGCTTTTATGTTCAATCAATTTCATGAATACAGAGAAAATTGCGAAAATCCATTTTTCTCGATAGTAATGCAACTGTCACTTTTTGAATTTTCGCGCCTCGTATTTCAAACTTTCCTGTAATATGGTGCATATATGTGTCCCTAAGTACATCAAGTTTGGTTTTGTTATCTGTGTAACTTGTTTTTATTTCGATTTTTAAACTTGAGCGGTTCCCCGTAACCTACTCGAGGTGCCACCGCTTGGCGTGGCGCCCAGCAAAAGTTGCAGAGGTCCCATTCCAAAACTTGGCACACATCTTAAGGACATTATGGACTAAAAAATTATGCAAAAAAAGGACCAAAAAAAATACGTAAATCGGCCATGTTTCCACTTTTCCGTTTTGAACGCAGTTCATTGACATTTACACGAGATCAAAGTCATGGGTCACCCATCATAAATCAAGGCTATATCAATGGTCATAACATACGCCTAGTTTTGTTTTTCTATTATAATTCATTTAGGAGTAATTAATGGTTTTCCCAAGCAAAGTCAGGTAAAATAAAAATTATAAATTCCCCGATTTTTCCGGAAATTTTCAAAATTTTCAAAATTTGAGAAAATAATTTTCTCTAGGCCCCATACCCGATGTTTGAACCAAATTTGAGCGAAATCGTCAAATGTTTGGCAGATGACCTTACCAGTCCACGTGAACAACGTCATATATATATATATATATATATATATATATATATATATATATATATATATATATATATATATATATATATATATATATATATATATATTCTAAGGTAATTATATGTATAATATCCGTATGTAGAAGGGATGATGATTGTATGAGAAACGTTCAAACGTTCTACTTCGTGCGTGTATTATACGTATATCTCAAGACTCAAAGTATATGTATAGCATAAATATTCAATACGTATAGAAGGTACATAATATTTATTTAATCAAATTGAAAATTGAGTAAATATAAAAACTAAACTTACAGACAACTTAAACATTATCGTCTTGTATAAATCTTATCTTATTTGATAAAAATTAAAAGATTACAAACTGTAGTATGAAATGACTAACGTATATATTTTTATTGAACCTTTTTATTAGAAAATTATATTCTATTTTTGCATTTATTCTTTAAATAAATTATAAATTTGACGAATGAACACAAAATGACCATTTCCTTAACTCTCGTTTTTTTGTTATAATATGAGAAGGTATAACGCGTGCTTATGCTTTAAAACTATACGTTGGGGTTTGGACTCTTTTGTAGATTTAGTATTTTAATTCTTTGATCAAAAGTACTTTTTTTTAAATATTTAAGATTTTTTACTATAACATCCAAATTTAAGTTTGCGTTTAAATAGTGACGAGAGAGTAGGTAGGGGTATTGCATCAAATATTTACTTTGGTAGTTTTGTAATTAGTTTAGTTAAAAAGCAGAGTGATCAATTAAAAATGAAGTGTTGTTTTTATAGTAATTGTGATCTTTAACTGCATGATTTTTATATTTCACAATAAATTTCAAGCAAAAACCGCACTTAAATAGAGGTAATCTGATTTATAGAGACCATGGTTGTTGGCAAAGTAGATTAATAGTAACACGTTTTCTGTTTAAAATGTCCCCAAAAATATTTTATTATAATAAAAAAAGGGCGAACATTCATGTAAATGTCACTTTCATAAAATTGGAAAATTGTAGCAAAAAAGTTAAAATTCCAATCTAAAATAATATGTTTAATTTATATCACAATATTAAAGAAAATGTAAAAAGCTTTGTTTTGCTTTGCTATTTTAGTTTTAATATATTGTAACCCGCGCGTCCTAAATATAAATGTAAATAATAAAATATTTATCAACAGTCCTCTTTACGTGAGCGCGTTTAATTAAGTACAAAATATACTTCTTTATTATTTCACTGCACAAAAAGTGCAGCATTGAAACATTTATGCTCTTTGCAAGAAAAAAAATTGAAACATGTAATATCTTCGCTACTGCAGCTTATGAAATTAATGCAAACTTCGCGCAATTAATAATTGAAATATCTAGAAGTTTGCGTTCCTACATAAATATTTTATTGGGAAGGTAAAAAGTCATTAAAAGCTATTATACGTATTATTTTAAATAATATTTAGCTACTTAAATTGAATATTAAGTAAATAAAAAAATTAAATTTACAGACAACTTAAACACTATCCATTGTACAAAGCTCAAATTTTTATAGACGATTCAAAATTTATTAAGCTGTATAGCAAAATTATTGAAACATTTTTATCGCAATTATGGTAATAGCGAAAAATTTTATAACTGAAATTACTTTTGTCCATAAGAAATACATTGACCGCGATTCACAATTTTCAACCTCAACAGGTACTAGAGAGGTCGTGTGCCGAAGGTTAGAAAAAATAGAGCAAAGGATGCGCGATTATATAAGAATTTTTTTTTTCATGATGCGAGGGGTCGCTAGCAAATTTTACTTTTATAAGAAGAGAAATCTCGAATCTAAAGAATAAGATTTAAAATAATAGTAAATTCCTACTCATCTCTCTTGTCATATTAACTCAAATAAATTAAATTTTTTTTTTTTTTAGAAATTAAATAAAGTAAAAATCTAAATTTAAAATTTCTACTACGTACGGCATAGCCGTTTAGCAGAATGCATTTTTTTTGTCATGATATTTTTAATTTAAATTATTAAATTATATTCAAATATGCATATTTTGATACATAATTTCTCTTGCAGATCTAAAAATCTTTCAGAGGTAGATATTTGCAATATATATATGGCATTATAAATTACAGAGATGATATATTTTATACTAGATTTTAACAATTACCATTTTTATATAATGGCGTTATTTAGTACTGCGTTTTTTTCTTTTCTTATCACACTACACGCGTATTTTTTACACCTTTTATATATTTATTTAGATTAGCTGGTGTTTATTATAAGGACATGAATGAAGCATCAAAAAGGCCACATTGTGTTATAATTTATAATAATAATTAATGTAAGAAGGCAAAAAAGCTTTTAAGATCCCTTATTTTTTATCTTATACCTAACATTATTTTTCCTTGCGAAAAAAGGTCCCGTCTTTATTTTTGTAACCTCTCAGTGTAATAAAATTTTCACTCCAATGTGATCGACTACTCAAGGGGTGACCTATTATATATTTTATATAGAGCAGGTATGCAGATGTCCCAGACCCGGTACGGCTGTCCATGCTAAATCAAAACTTTAATTACGAATTACAATTAATGCAATTACAATGCGCTCAACTTTTTTGTCAGGATGTAAGTCAACGCTTTTGAGGAAGTAACAAAATTCCTTAATTTTTGAGCAATTACAAAAAACTTTAAATTAAAAAAACTAACTCAAAAGACCCTGTCCGTGCGCTTGAGGGTTAAAACTATAAGTTGGGGTTTGGATACTTTTGTAGATTTAGTATTTTAATTCTTTGATCAAAAGTACAGTTTTTTTTTCAATTTTTAAGAGTTTTTACTTTTACATCCAAACTTCAGATTGCGTTTAAATAGTGACGAGAGAGTACCTAGGGGCTTTGTTGCATCAAATATTTACTAAGGTAGTTTTGTAATTAGTTTAGTTAAAAAGCAGAGTGAGCAAATAAAAATGAAGTGTAAGTTTTATTGTAATTGTGGTCTTCAACTTTTTAATTTATTTTTACAAAAAATTTCAAGCAAAAACCGCACTTAAATAGAGGTAAACTGATTTATAGAGACCATGGTTTTTGGCAAAATAGATAATTAGGAAAACGTTTTCTGTTTAAAATGTTCCCAAAAATATTTTATTATAATAAAAAAAAGGGCGCAAATTCATGTAAATGTCACTTTCATAAAATTCGAAAATTGTAGCAAAAAAGTTAAAATTCCAATCTAAAATAATATGTTTAATTTATATCACAATATTAAAGAAAATGTAAAAAGCTTTGTTTTGCTTTGCTATTTTAGTTTTAATATATTGTAACCCGCGCGTCCTAAATATAAATTTAAATAATAAAATATTTATAAACAGTCCTCTTTACGTGAGCGCGTTTAATTAAGTACAAAATATACTTCTTTATTTTTTCACTGCACAAAAAGTGCAGCATTGCATAAAATTCGTGTGGAGTATTCGAGGCGACGGAAGGAAGGGATTCTCGATTCGAGAGCAACTTGAGGTGTGTCGCCGACACCTCAAGCTACACATATATTTTTTAATTACATATTATTCCAAATTTGATGAATAAATTTTAAGTGTAAAAAAGTATATCTTTTTTATTGTAGAAAGAATATCTCCAAACTGTGAGTAGGATATTAAAGATTTACGAGGACGAGACCGGCGGCAGAGCTAAGATACTGCGGTTGAGCGGCGTAGAACGAAGAGGTGCACGGGCGTTCGTTATCACATTCATATGTTAGCTTACAAAATTATACTGAAATACAAAATTGAAATTACATAAATTATAATCTTTAGTTTAAGTTTTTATATACGAAATAGCACTTTTTGTTTACAACTATTATATTATCAAAACAATTAAAGAATTTTAATACAGAAAAATTGCTAGTTAAGTTTAACTTTTTTGTAAAAGTGCTAAATTTTAATTTTGTAGATATTTCAACTTTGTACTGCGCTAAGATTGTATTTTTGAGCTGCAGCCGCGAGTAAATCACATGTTTCAATTTTAATCTTCGCAGAAAGCGTAGGTGTTCCAAATTTTGCAAGCGCAGAGAATACACATTAATAAAAAGCTGAGCAGTGAAGTTTGCACATATACCAGATTTCCGCGTAGCCCTTAATATGTCGATAGTTGATACTGGCACATATATATATATATATATATATATATATATATATATATATATATATATATATATATATATATATATATATATATATTATATATATATGGACACCTCTGGCCAAAAGTTCCCGAACGGGGCAGCGGCAGCCACTGCGTTTTCTCAGAAATATAACATAAAGTGGGTGCAGGTTGCCTATGCAAATCGTTCGTGAACTTTTTGCCAGAGCTGTGTCTATAATTAGGATTCAGATACTGAAGAGAAATGTTAAAGAATAAAAATAACATTCAACAAGATATTTATCATGTTATTACATTTCATTACACACAATTTACCTTGATTTGTTTCCAGGACTTTTGTTGTTAGATTGTAATAGTTTACTATGTTCACTATCATCTTCCACATTTACTTTAGATTGGGAAGCATCGTTGTCTGCAGTATTTGAAGGTTTAATTGGTACAATGATTTTTTCTGGAGCACTAAGATTAAAAAAAATTAAATGTTGTTAAAGAACATCTCTTAAAATTAGGTTTAAATTTTTTAATAGTCTTAAAACATTTTAAAATGTTTCTGTTATTTTTTTTATGTTACTTAAAGATATTGCTAAAGTTTTAAATTTTAATTTTATTAAACATTTTATTCAATGTATTTTAAAAAATGTGAAATAACTCAAATTTTTATAATAAATATTTTCATCTTTTTCTTTTTATAAATTTAAAATTGTAATTTAGTTAAAATATGACCAACAACTTTCCTACTTATTAATAAGTAATAAATTATTACTTATTCAGCTAACTAGAAATTTTTCATTATGTTTATGTTATTTACGTTTTTGTATGGTTATATATAGCGAAGGCAAAGCGGAAATCTGGTTCTTTGGTACATGGTACATGTGCATACTTCGCAGACCAGATTTTAAAACACGTGTATTCACTGCAATTGCAAAATTTGAAGCAAATAAAAATTAGTACTTGTAATTTCTTCACTACCGCAGCTTATTAAATAATTACGAACCTCGCGCAAATAATAATTGCAATCTACAAATTATGCGTCCCTATATGAATATTTCATTAGGAAGTTTAAAAGTTATCAAAACCTATTGTACATTTTATTTTACATAAAATAAACTATTCAAATTGAAAATTGAGTGAACATAAAAACTATCCTTATAGACATCTAAAACGGTACCCAGTAAACCATGTTATACGGAAATATATATGGCAAGTACTTTTTATTATAAAACTACGAGAAAATACATGTTCATAATTTCTGCATGTGCATTCATGTAGTTTACAAAAATTTAACTGAAAGTATTTAACATGTACATGAACAGCGCTTTTAGGAAAATGCTTGCAAAGTGTTTTTTTATTTTTACCTGCATGCACATTGAGATTCCGAGTGCCAGCTAGGGTGGCAATTGAGGGGAAAAACTTTTTATAAATATTAAAAAATCACAAGTGCATGTGAAGTGCATGCAAAGCAAACGTTGAAGAAAGTACTTGCAAATCACATGACCCAGAGTGACAATCTTACATGGGTCAAGTACTTGTAGCAAGAGCCATAGAATTCTGATAGGAAATTGGAAAATGTACTGGAAAATTAACTTTCCGGGTAAAGTGTAGTTTACTGGGTATCATCTTGTATAAATCTTACCTTATTTGATAAAAATTAAAATGTTACAAACTGTAGTATGAAATGATTTACGTTTATATTTTTATTGAAACTTTTTAATAGAAAATAATATACTTTTCTTGCATTTATTCTTAAAATAAATTAATAAACTTTAACGAATAAACAGAAAATGACTTTTTTCATCGTTTACTATATTTTTTGTTTTTGGAGAAGGTACAACTCGTTCTTTAAATTTAAAACTATAAATTTATTTTTGGACTCTTTTGTAGATTTAAGATTTCTATTTTTTGTTTGAAAGTATAATTTTTTTCAATTAAAGATATTTTACTATTACATACAAACTTCAGTTTGCGTTTAACAAAGGGTACGTAGGAGTTTTTGTTGCTTCAAATATTTAATTTGGTAGTTTTATAGTTAGTTAAGTAAAAAAGAAGATTAAGCAATTAAAAATAAAGTATTATTTTATTATAATTTTGATCATCAAATGATTTTTGCAAGTTCACAATAAATTTAAAGCAAAAAACGCACTTAATAAGAGGTAATCTGATTCATAGAGACCATGGTGGGTGGCAAAGTATATAGGAAAATATTTTCTGTTTTTAAATGTAACTAAAAGTGTTTCAATATTATTTGAAAAATGGCAAAAATTTATGTAAATGTCACTCTTAAAAAATTGAAAAATTGTAGCAGAAAGTAGACAATTCAATCTAAAATCATAATGTTTATTTAGTATTACAAAATTTAAAATAAAATGTAAAATCCTTTGCTTTATTTTGCCATTTTAGTTTTAATATATTATACTGAAGTACAAAATAGAAATTACATAAATTAAAGTCTTTAGTTTAAGTTTTTATATACGAAATGGCCCTTTTTGTTTACAAATATTATTATCTTAACAATTATAGAATTTTATTAGAGAAAAATTGCTAGTTAAGTTTAACTTTTTTGTAAAAGTGCCAAATTTTAATCTCGTAAATATTTTAAATTTGTACTGCGCAAAATATGAAGTTATTTCATAAGCTGCAGCAATGAATAAATCACATGTTGCAATTTTTAACTTTGCCAGGGTCTTAGATGTTTTAAATTTTGCATTTTTCAAAAGTTTAGCCGTTTGCACATGTACCAGATTTCCGCTTGTTCGTCTATGTCAAAAATGTAAAAAATGTAAAATGACAAATATATGTCAATATATGTCAATATATATATATATATATATATATATATATATATATATATATATATATATATATATATATATATATATATATATATATATATATATATATACATATATTTAAAATTAGAAAAGCGAAGAGAAATGTTAAAGGATCAAAATAACATTCAACAAGATATTTATCAAGTAATTACATTTCATAACACAATAGTTACCTTGATTCTTTTCCATGACTTTTGTTGCTATATGTTAATAGTTCACTATGCTCACTATCATCTTCCACGATTACTTTACATTGGGAAGCATCGTCGCCTGCAGTAATTGAACGGCCAACTGGTACAACAATTTGTTGTGGACCACTAAATATAATAAAATTTAAATGTTGTTAAGGAACATCTCTAAAAATTTAGTTTTAATTTATTATTAATCTTAAAACATTTTAAAACATTTCTGTTCTTTTCTTTCTATAAATTCAAAATATAATGTTGTAAAAATCTAAACAAAACTTTTCTTACTTATTTTTAATCAGCTTATTAGAAATTTGTCATTGTATAATTGTTAAGGTTATATATATATATATATATATATATATATATATATATATATATATATATATATATATAAATATATATAAATATATATATATATATATATATATATATGTGTGTGTGTGTGTGTGTGTGTGTGTGTGTGTGTTGATATAGTTGCAGTTAAATTAATATTATACTTTTGGAAGGGATTCTTACTTTCATAAAAAAAAATTTCATAATAATTTTCTGACTAGTTTTTTTTTAATTTTCTGTAATAATAATAATAAAATGAAACAAATTCTTATGTATAAATCGTCATTGTGTAAGTTTTTAATATTAGGTATTAATATACAATTTAAATATTAATTTGAAGCCATAGAATACATAAAACAAAATGTACTTTTTAATTAATGAACAAGAAATGCGTTCCTTTTTCAACTATAAGCAATTTTCACCAGTGTGTTACTATAGACGGTAAAAAAATATGAATATACTGTAAAAAAATACTATTTACGTTTTTTTTATTTATGACGTCACAAACAATAATTTTATATCGCTAACTACGCGTCTAAATGGGGACAAAGCAATTTTCATGAACCGCGCGAGTGGTGAATATACACCTTTCACGGCCGTCGCGAGTAATATGTCATGTGCTAAGAGCACAGCTTTTTCGCCACTCGCGGCGGCCGTGAAAGGTGAATATTCACCTCTCGCGCGGTTCAGGAAAACGCATGAACCCATTGCTTTTTCCCCATTTAGACGCGCGGCCAGCGATGTGCAAATGTTGTGCGTGTTGTATAAATCCACATTTTTTATAACAGCTACACAGCTACAGTTGGTTTTGAGACAAACTAAGTTATTTATGTAAGTCCCATCAAATATTTTGAGATATATTTTGGAAATGTTTATCACTGGCCACTTTATTTAAAAAAAAACTTTTAGTACCTATAAATGATATCTTTTGTCAATAACGAGATGAAACAAGGATTTTGTCTGGCCTGTCCTGGAAGTTCGAATGTGTTTTCTCCTACTGAACGATTTACTTCAATAAGAGAAGTAAGAAGGGAAGATCCTGATTCTTGCCAACTTTTAAGAAATTGGCTTATGTGATTGCTGAAAATCGAGCTAGTAATGGTACAACTCATAGGACTTTCATTCTCTGAAACAAATAAAAAAGCAAATTGGGTTTTTATAATGACGAATCATGTGCATTTTAATTTCTTCAGTCACAGTATACAAAAATTAATCAAAAAAACGCAATTGAATTCACGAAATTAATTATGCTATTTGAAGTCTTCTGAAATCCGTAGAAGTTACCTAATTTATGAAATTTTTAAGCTTTTTTAGCTTTCTAGAGTGGTTCGAAGTTTCGCAAAAGAAAGAAAACATTTTTTAACCAAAATAAAATAATTTTTTCATTCTAAGAGCCGCACGAAAACGTGGAAAATATTTATGACACTAAAATAATTTTTAAGAAAAATAAAGACTCGAAATGTTTTTTAAAACAGCTTTATTTATTTTTCTATTATTATTTTATATAGAAACAAGTATTTGTGTGTCATGAATGAAGATTAATTAAATTTAAAAATAATACCTTAATACATAGTATTTGTATATTATCTGATAATATTGTGTATAATATTAATTAGATCTAACTTCAGTATAGGGTGCATCGATGTTCTCGCGTCAAGATGAAGCTACTACACTTTACAAATTTTAGAAGAATGAACGATCTACACTTTACAGATGTGCAGCTACCTGAAGCTTTTGCTATATAAAACAGGTGTGTGAAGCTCTAGGTAGCCACGAATGTGTAAAGTGTAGATCGTTCATTCAAAGGAAATTTGTAAAGTGTAGTAGCTTCATTGTGACGCGAGAAGATCGACATGTTTTGTTTTTTGCTATTTTATACTAATATTTTTTTGAAATTAAATAGAATGTTTTAAAAAGTTACCATTATTATTAACTTGTATCTACTCTTTAATGCTCAAAATACCTCATAAACTCATAAACTCATAAATTAAGGGATATTTTCTAATTATATTATCTCAATATACTTTTCGATTTTTTCCTTGTATCTGATGTCTACTATATTGCATCTTAAGGTCTATGGAGTAATTGCAATGTTGCATAACACAATAACATGGTTGGCATAAAAATATATAATTTTGCCCATTTAAAAACACTATGCTATATTTATTTTTTAGAGAAAAAGCATGTTTAATTAGTATATCAAGAATGTGATAAAAATATCAAGAACAAAAAAGTTACTTTTTTTTAATTAAAATTGTCGTTCATGAAGTTTGTCCTATGTTTAGCAATGTTTTTTAATACCCCAGTATGGATTCAAAGCAAATTAAATTTGACGTCATGCGCAAACAGATACTAACAGATCTTAACATGCGCAAACAAATGTTTTTAGAGGTTTATTTATTCAAAAAATATTTATAGTTAAATAATAAAACAATACATACCAACGCAAGCAAATGCGATCAAAGCATTTTTCATATATTTTGATGCTCTGATTTCCATCTGAAGATTACTTGCACTTCCCTTAAACATAGAATTATAAATGTAAGAATTTGTGGTAGAAAGTTGTGTGAATTAAAATTCAACACGTCTCTTTAAAATCGGGGCACAAATGTCAAATTTAAGAACGTCTTGATTTTATTAAAATCAATTGTAAATCTAAAACCATTTATAAATAATTATTAAAACTAATTTAAAAGTTGTCTGGAGCATGTACGTATATATTTTCTTAATAATTAAATTAGGTTTGGCTTAGCCACGACACAAATATGTTCTTTGTTTTATATTCATAGCTCTTTTCAGAAAAGTCTCGTAAGTGATATTTCTTAATTGATTTTAAAATCGTATAAATTGTGTCATCTTCCGCCTGTGACGTAACAGCCGCTATATTGTTTTTTTTGTAATAGAAGCTTATATTCGGCCTAAAAACATAAAGTTAAAAACAATAGGACAGCTGAGTAAAAAATCAGGTGTGCTGATGTTGTTTTTAAAAGGAGAAAACGTTTTAAAGGATGTCTGGCGTAAAAGTGAACTTTTTGGCTATTAATTGATTACTCTGACTTAATTAGACTTATACCACTAAAAAAATTCGAAAAATACCATTAATTGGATATCTTTCTAATTATTAACAAAATTCTCGTGAAGTAGAGCCTACTTCACGAAAAAAGTGCACAACGGCAACAGTGCTCCCTATATTCTATGCTAGATTTAATGACTTTTTCTGATTGGCCTGAGATTCCGCCGTCACCTGAGAAATGACCACTGAGAAAGGGTTGAATAAAATAACAATGCAAGTACCGCTAGTACTCGCATTGTTATTTTTTTATTTCGCACACCTACCAAGATTTAGAGGGGCTAAAATATACTTGTTGCAATGCAAGTACCCACTCAGATAAAAAAATAATGCAGAGTTTTACCTGAGACTGACTGAGGTAACTCGTTACTTTAGTGTGCAAGCAGTATATATCTGAAAGAGGGAGAATTCCCCTATTTCTAAAATAAATTTCTCCTACTTTTTATTATTTCTTTCAAAATATTTGTTCCAATGTTGCCGATGTCTGAAAATCTATTTTAGTTAATTATCTAGTTATTGGGTTAATAATCAAAAATTTTGAATAAAACTTTGTGAGTTATTATTTAAAATTAGCTTGCTTTAGTTTACAACGAAAATTAGGCATTTTTTTTATGACGCCAGACATCCTTTAAATAAATTATAAGATATTGACATTATTTTTAATAAACGACATTATGAACAACATTTGGCACTTTCTGATATTATTTATTTTATTTATTTATTAAGATACTTGTAAGCAGATCATTAACGTGAACAAAAAAACTTTTTATTAGTGTTTTCTCCTTCTTGAACCCCAAAGAAAACAAAATGATACACAAATGTTCACAGCTTGAATATAAAAAACACTTATTTTAAGGAAAGACGAGTGTTACCTAATATCACATAAAACCAATGAGAATCACGGAATTTGCAACACTAATTTTAACAAACACGTTCTCTATGTTTCAGGACTTCCAAAAATAAAGAGAACTCTAAGAAAGTTTAGAGGTCTTAAATACGGGACAAACGCCAGATAAACTTGCCGGAGACCTCGCGTGGAATAATAATAGTAATAATAATTATATAATTATTATATAATTATTAATATATAATATCTTTTATTCGTACCGATCCTAATTTAGGTTGCTTTATTACGATTTACAAATTCTTATATTAATTTTGTCTACCCATCCAAGTTCTGATTACGCTCGACGTTGCATTACTTTAGTGATCACGTGATCACTTATGCAGCGGCCTGAAATATTCTGATAAAGCATTAGTATGCTAATGCTTTGACTTAAAGCACGTTTTAACACTTGGAGTTTGTTATTTATATTGATAAAGAAATTAGTTGCGATGTAAAAAATACATGTTTGACGTGGCCGCGGTAGAGCGTGTATCGTGCTGCCTGTCTCAAACGAGGCGCGCGTGACGTCATCTAAGCCCAATGTGCGAGCGCAGCTTTGGCCTTTCCGTCTAAAAGAAGGTTTGCTAGTATCGCTGTAAGTCTGCAAGGGCCCATCCCACGGAATTAAAATTTTTTGTAAAAGCTTTCAGAATTCGAAAACCGTTTTAAAATATTGCAATTCATTCTTGAGTTATCACAGTGCAAACAGAGCGAGTTAAGCGTGGAAGATCCGTTCGGCGCACAAGCAGTAAAAAGCTAGGGAAGGGAAGAAGTGTAGCAAGGAGTCTGTATAGCACAACAATACAAAGCATGAAAATTATGACCCGAAAGACCATTTTATTTGACCTTGATCAAATTAAGATAGGGTCGTAAAACTTGACAAGCGTAGAGATAACCCCTGTTCTTTTAAGTTTCGATGTTCGTAAACCCTGAATTTTCCCATTTTCACCTTATTGAAGGGGTAGAACATTGATGAATTTCCCACTGTTTGCGTTTTTAAGGTGCAATGAGAAACTTAAAAAAAAAACAGACCACGCGGAGGCTGTAATGAAATGAGTACCTATGGCAGTGTAAAAAAAATTAAGAGGCTAAATATGGGGCTACAATTTCAAATTTTAACCCTTAAGGGGTGTTTCAGAGGTGTTCAACCACGGATTTAGGAGTTCTCCGATTTTGATGCAACCAACGATTGTAGTGGGGTAACTTGCCCCAACAAAGACGATGGTAACTACCAAAATTTTTGGAAATGACTTCTGAAGGATTAAGGGGTGATACCCCTGCAAATACAAGTTCTCCGATTTCAATGCAATCAACAGCATTACTGGTGTAACCTGTCCATACCAAGACTATTGCGACCACCAAAAATGTAAAAAATGCCACCCCTGCAAATACAATTTCTCCGAACTCAATTCAATCAATCTATTTAGATATATATTTCAAGAATAAACAAAAAAATGTAAAAAGTCAAAGTTGACTGTTTTGTCGAATTTCGTCGACAATTGACTCAAAATAAAAACCAGTATAAAATTAATCAATATGGAAATAATTTGTTAGACTTTTGTCTATTTATATACCCTATCATCTAGTGGTAACTGAAATTAATAATAGGTACAAATTTCCAAAATCGACATTACTCTACCAGTCGACTAATAAATTTTGACCATAACTCGTACTCGCGTGACCTTGAATTGCCAACTGGGCCACCGTCCACCCGCATGGTAAACAACGCATCTCTCTCTGTCTCTCTCTCTCTCTCGGTCTCAGAACCATAGTATTTTATGTTTGCTTGCTTGCAGATCAGCCACCTGTTGTACCACATTTCTCTCTCTCTCTCTCTCTCTCTCTCTCTCTCTCTCTCTCTCTCTCTCTCTCTCTCTCTCTCTCTCTCTCTCTCTCGTGGACTTAAATATAATGCTTGCCTGCTTAATCAAACAAAAAAAACATTTTTTATAAACATGTTGATTTTGTATGTGATATTGTTCTTTTTACTGGATGTAAAATATGATATAGTGAGAGACAGAGAGACAAATTGAGAGAGAAGGAGAGAGAGGAAGTTGTAAATAATTAAGGATGTGTGCTTATATTTATGTCATTGGCCACTGCAATGACAACGAGCTCAAGAAGGCCAAGAACTGCTGCAGCAGACACTTTTTGCTATTGAAATTTCGTGGGCTAGACCAATAGTAACTCTTAAACATCCATTAAGCTCCATACTGTATGTACAGTGAGCATTAATAAATATTATACATATACGTTTTTTTAGTGTGTAAGGATAGGAATTTTTTGATGTTGCTCAATGCATGTCTTAATGTAGGAAAAGTATTACAAATTTGGAAATTTTAACGTAGGGTAGAGTACACTCACGAGCAATAAATTTGTCAGGGTAGCTCCTTTGTTGATACGCAACTTTTTCAGCAATTTCTATATGAACTTTCAAAAAGAGTATTGTTTATTTTGTTTAATCTGCCACAGACTTTAACCTTGACTAAGTTGGTATGCAGACCCTGCTCAAAATTCTTGGTCAAGACCTTGCAAGACCTTGCAAGATCTTGGACAAGATTTTTCGTCAAGACCTTGCAAGGTCTTGACCAAAAAATCTTGTTCAAGATCTTGAACCTTTATTTTTAAAAAATCCTAAATTGTAATAAATAAATAAGTAGCGCATTAGCTGGTGAACATTTTGGTGATGAAATGTAAAGAGAGAATTTAAAAAAATATTTTGACGGTGGATTAATTTAAACGCTTTAACTTTTAATTTTTTTACACCCATCCAACTACTGTCCACAATCAACGTTGCTTAACTTCGGTGATCGCATGGATGCCGGTCCTAACATTGCAGTTCTGTAACAGACATACTAATATTCGGCGTTTTGAACTATATAACATTGTAACTACTTTGGACTTGTACTGCCAAGTACCCTCAACCCCTAATAATATGAAATTTGGTATTTAGGGGTAAAAAGGGGTGAGGAATATGAAAATTGAATCAGTTTTTTTATATTATTGATATTGATGTAAATATAAGTTTTTTTTTTTTTTTTAATCTGAAGCCTTGTCTTGCAAGATTGTGACTAAATCTTGCAAGAAAAATTCTTGTCGTCTTAAACACTATTTACTTCAAGATTTATTAAAAGTTCCAAAAAATATCTTGCAAGATTGTATCACAATCTTGAAAGATTAATATTGAAGTCTTGATTCTTGAAGTATATACATGCATTCATCAAGATTGATAATGTTCTCAAAAAAAAAAAAAAAAAACTTGCAAGATTTTGTTCCAATCTTGCAAGATTTTTCTTGCAGTCTTAAGATTTTCTACCTCAAGGTCCTCAAGATATACATTTCTTGAAACATGAAAATTCTTGCAAGATTTTTTAAAAATCTTGCAAGAAACAGGCCAAGATCTTGAACATTAGTTCAAGATCTTGCAATCTTGAAGCATCTTGCAAGACCTTGCAAGGTCTTGGCCAAGAATTTTGACCAGGGGAGCATTGATGATTTTGGTGATAACACCATCTTACCTCCGCAAACACAACAAAGTATAAATCTTCTTACTTTTCTATACCAAAAATATTATTACACAGCATTGTGCTCCAACTGCTAAAACTGCTTGATATATGAATATTTTTGGGATAGTGATTCTTATTTATTTACGGACTCTTCTTCCTTTTCTTTAGTCAAATAATTACTTCACACATGAAAATTATATTATTTTTAAATTAATACTAGCCCTGATAAAAATAAATTATTATTTATTTGTCTATGAAAATTATTTTGATGTTTAATTAGCTTATCCTCCTAATCTTAAAGGCATAGAAAACATTGGAACAACATGTTTAAAACACTAAATAGGATCTACAAAATTGTTGATATTTTTTACTAGCATGGTAATGTAGCCCCACAAAAAAGCTTGAAAAAAAAAAAGAAAAGTATGCAATTTGTGTGACTATTCACGTTTATGACGTCAGAAACATGCAATATTATAAAGAAAATGTTTTGTGGGTTGCATGAATCAAAATTTCTAACCACTGTTACGAGGCTACAGTTGGGTTTTTTGAGAAACTATAGTTATTTATGTAAGTCACCTCAAGTGTTTAATGACATAAAAGCTTATTTTTGTCTGGTCTTTTCTTCAAAAAATCGCTCTTACCTCTATGAAGAACATTTTAGGTTTGTCATTGAGAGAGGCGTTATGTTGAAATGGATCCCAAACTTGAGAAACCTTGCAAGATTGTTCATCAGAGAAGAACAGCAAGTTATTCTCAGTATGCGTCATCACACATACAATTAGGCAGCCGTAATTAGATAAGTCAGAGGAAGCAACTGAAACACAAATTTGTAAGTTAAAGTAAGCATCATGACGTCATAATCCCTTTTGGGGTAAGCCAGGACAAAATGACATTGGACAATATGAAAATGTGTAGTGAATTTATATTATTTTTCCAAAGATATATACATGTATAAAGTAGAAAATGTTGTGTTTTGTTACCCATTTAAGGTGAAGTAGAAAAAAATTAAGTTTTTTTGCAACATTATGGCAACAGATAGGTGTGGAGTTAACTGAGCTCGGTTCAAACCGTAAGAATTGGGCGGAACCTAAACTCCACATGTTTTAACCCAAAATCAGCGTGACAATCACTTGGTTACCGCATGAAAACTGCTCTGTAACCGCGCGGAAAACGTGCTAGCTTTTACTGAGCAGTGGGGCTTACAGTTATCTGCGGCTTACCAAACCAAAGGCTTTACGATTAAAACCACACACCTCTAGGCTCCTAATACCAAACCTGTGCAGCACGGACCAACAAATCTTAAAGCAGCAGTCGCCACTATGGACAAGAGGTGGTCAAACTGCCTGGCCAACCCACGCATTGAAGCGGAAACGTACACATTAATACACACTGAAACTTCACCGTTCTAGCCATCGCCCTAACAAGCTGGAATTTCGAGGCCAACCCGACTTGGTATTGAACGCTGAACCTCTGGCGTGCCAAGCGAGCACACTTACCACTACAGAAATTTGTAAAATCTAACAATATATATCTCCTTGGGCCACATTTCTAGTTTTGCCTGAGTGTGCTTACTTGCACAAATCTACGTTAATTGTGGTAGTCATAATACACGTATCTAAATTTATAGACCTTTTGCGTTTGGCAGGCATGTTTTTGTTCTTAATACAATGTCCAGTATAAAGGAAATAATATTTTTTATAATTTTTCACATCAAAAGAGATTATTTCAACTGAACTTTTTTCATGTTCTTGTAGCTCATAAGGAGTTTGAAAAAAGTAATTGATTAAGGTTTGAAGCTTCTTTTGCGATAAAAAAATTAAATTAAATTATTAAGTATCCTATAGTGGCTAATGTATTCCTGAATGAAAAGAAGAAACAAATCAGAAATATGATCGCAAATGTTATATTACGACACAAAGTATAAAGCATTTCAACATTTGTTTTTCTATGTTACAGTGTTTTTAACCTGTTGTTGCCATAAATATATGTACATATATTTTTTTAATTTACAATTAAATTTAAGCGGCAAATTTTATCCTTATTAATTTTATTCTTTAATTAAAAATATATTTAAAACTTCTTAAATAAACAACAACAATAATAAACAACAGGTTTTTAGCAAACTCTGTTCCATTTGAAAATAATAGTGTATGATTTGCAATTAATAAAGAATATACAAAAAATAACTGTAAAAATATATTGTATGGCTTTTAATGAGTTCCAAATCATTTATTATTTTCGTTTAGATTTTTAACCAATGAACATTTCAAACACCATTTTAGATGAACTTGAATTGTTCACAAGCTCCTTAAATTCTTTCAAACTTGAATCGAACATTTCTAACAATTTGCAGGTTTGAAAACAGCAATAATTGTTTGAGAGTGTTTGAATATTTCATTATAAAAAATACTCACAAACAAACCATATTTTCAGCCTTATTAGTTAGTTATATAAATTGTTACATATAAAATTATTGTGACTACTTATTTGAAACTACTTTTGTTTTACAAATATTGTGCATCAATTTTTAAATTGATTTTATTTCTATTATTTGAAATTCAATTACTTCAGTGTTCAATTTTGTGTTAAAAGATACAAACACTTAGCAAGTTGAATTCGAACATCTAAAAAATGCAAAAAACAAACAAACAAACATAAATTGTTTGAGTTCGTGTGCAGTTTAAAAAATGTTCAAAGTTGCACTCAAAAACCCAAAGACTGGTAAAAGTTACCTTCCTTGAGTGTTGAGATAAACTCTTCTTTGTCGGGGTCACTGAAGATATTGACAGTAAAGTCTAAAGTGTGAAAAGCTTCTGACAGTTGAGATACGTTTGCATATGAGCCTTCTCTTCGTTGATGGCGAATGAAGTAATTGCAGTTGAATATTAACGCAATGCCCGGTTTCTGAATTTTCAATTTTTCGTTGCTAAACAAAAGTATAATTAAACATTTATTAAAAATACTATACCTTTTCACGTCATATATATATATATATTCTATAGGTGTTTCTATGACTGAACAATGCTTCTACATTTACCAGGATAACTTAATTTCAGGTATCAACGTTTGTCGCGATAGCCATACATAAAATCACGCAAATATATCCTGTTAAAGATTAATAAATTGACAATGAAGCATCACACCGTGACATTGAGTTTGCTGCATGATATTTGCATTTCTACAAATTTTGTAGCTTGCTGTGCATAGCAACCAAAATGCAGTGTGATTATTTGTCCAGAAACCTCCCTAATCTTTATTTACTCTTATATATATCATATATATCATATCAGATATGATATCATAGAGATAAAGAGAAAGAGAGACAGATAGAGAGAGAGAAGGAGAAAGACAGACAGACAGACAGACAGACAGACAGACAGACAGACAGACAGACAGACGGACAGACAGACAGACAGACAGACAGACAGACAGACAGACAGACAGACAGACAGACAGACAGACAGACAGACAGACAGACAGACAGACAGACAGACAGAGATAGATAGAGAGAAGCAGAGAGAGAAAGAGAGTGAGAGAGAGAGAGAGAGAGAGAAGAGAGATTAGATGTGCATGAGTAGAGAGAGAAAATTAGGTAGTAAAGTAAAATTGGAAGTGTCAGGTCACCTGAACACAAAAACACTGCATTTTGTTTGTTACGGTCATCAAGCTCTATGTCACTCACATGTCTTCCAACCCTCATGCGTAGACTAATAGAAACGCCATTACGACAATAGTAGTGGTATGTGAAATTACATTTCTTTGTAAGCTTAACATTGAATTGCATAGTGCTTACTGTTAGTTTTAAATTTCAACAAAATGTTATTTACGACAGTAGGTATAAAACACTTCTATACCTGTTTTAATCTGTTGACGAGCAAAATTTAGATGCAGGGCCCTATGTCTATCGTGGTCAACGAATATGCGTAAAAGTATGCCAACTAACAAAAATTAGAATTATGGTAAGGCCGTAGTACACCAATATGTAAACTAGAATTTTAATTTCCTTTGCATGAAGTGCACTGTAAATTTTTTATTATTTACTTAAAAGTTAGTCATGTTCAAAATAAATTGTAATTCAAAATTGTGTTTTTTATATATTTACCATGGAGTTGATGCAGTAACTTCAGGAAATAATTCACCATTTTTTGCTCTGTAAAAAAAACAATTAATTTTTTTGGTTTACCTAAAATCTTTTGTCCAGGTTAATTAATGAATTATTGAAACATTAAAATACACCATAAAAATTGTAAAAATTAAATATTAGCTTTATGAATGTATAATGTAAATTTATCTTAGATGTTTCAAATAAAAACCATTATATAAATTAAAATAAATTAATCCTAATGTTAGTGCATTCACTAACATCCATTACCATTGTACGGATCAACACAAAATATTTCAAAAAATTTACACCGGAAACAATCGCATTCTTTTTTTACTAATATAATAGATTTGTTGAAGTTAATTTGTTTCGTTGTTACTTCGTTAGGTTACTCACTAACTCATAAAAATACTGTTTTTACCTAATTAATTTTGAATTAAGAGAATTAAACAAAATAATAACAGTAATTTTAAATATAATAAATTTAAGCATATTTCAGTATTTAAAGATTTATATACTTCTTTAAATACTAAAAAATATTATAAAGTAGTGTAATTACATGGCAAAAATTAGTTGCAAAACAAAACGCATTACCGTTACTATTTTTAAAAAGACGATAGGTAAAAGTACGTAATGTCAGTACGTTTTACAACATTTTTGCCCAAGTCTGTAATTTAGATGCTGAAAGTTCGTTGATTTCCTTATGTGTGCACTCAAAAAAATAAAAACACAAAGACCAACTAACCTTAAGACAAGACGCTTATGTTGTAATCACATGAAGATTGGCCAAGGTAGATGACCTTTGTCTGCTGCAGTAGTGACCTCTGCGTTGAGCTCGCACAGTACACTGATCAAATCTATGTTTTGACCTTCCCAGCTAGGCAGACGTTCATTCAGCTTTTCAAAATATTCTAAACATAAAATTTTATGTTTTAAATTATAAGTCAGCAATGGCTTTTCTAAAAGTGAACATCGTACTATTAAACCTCCAGAAATCGCGCGATATTAAAATTTTAGTTATTAACGTGCTGAGAGCAAAAGTCATTTATCGACCTAGAACCTACGTCAGAGTTACAACTTGTTCTCACGCTAGCTTGATAAGAGTTGAATTTACAATTAAACTTGTATAATTTACTTTACTACAAATCTGAAATCTCAAAAATATTTTTTAATTCGTAAAATAATATGTCAAATAGCGTGAGAAACAATAAAAATAGCTGAAGCCTGCGCGCGAGACTAACAATGTAAGTTGTATAGATGTGACGTATGATCTAGTTCACTAATCAGCTGTCACTTTAAAGAAATAGACACTAGAAAAACATAAGCATTTATATTTTATATCACAAAACACTTGATGGAATTTAAATAAATAACATTTGTTTGTCTCAAAACCAAACTTTATTTCAAAGCAATGATCATTAAAAATGATATATGCAACATGCACCACAATTTCATCCTAATTTTTGCATGTTTCTGACTTCATATATATTAATTTTTACGCAAATTGCATAATTAACAGTTTTTCATGGTCTCTAGTGGGTTTAAATTAACATTCTAAAAAAAATTGTTATCAGTTATAAAGATCCAATTTCATGTTTTATGATTAAAAAGCACATTATTTTTTATGTGGTTTATGGCTTTAAGTACCCAGTTCCCTGGCAAAATTACCTATATTGTTAATTTAGTGTAATATTATATTACCATGATAAGGCGTGACGAAAAAAGTACAGTTTGGGGTCTTGATTGCTGGACACGGCAGACATGTAGCATCATCAGCTTGACTTCCATCATCGTACACCTAATAAAAAGTTAACACAATTAACTTCATTGCAAATAATTTATATATATATGATCTAATCGTCATTTACTAATTATGATTTTTTATGATTTTTCTTTTGTCGCAAATTCTTCTCTAAGAAATTGTAAAAGAAAGTGATTTATGTACCGCTGAAATTATTTGATTTTTTGGCCGTAGAAATTTTTTGATATTTTTTGTGTCGTACTCCCAATAAAAAGATAGGTGACTATGAAACGCCGCAATTTTAAAAGTTACTGTGTTCTAAAGTTTAAACTTTTTGTCTATGTAAAATACTCTATGGACTATCTTTGAACAAATTTTAGAAAAACTAAAATATAGTTTATCTAAAACAATTTGAAAATTATCTTTTACTTCATGACCTTTGACCTTAAAATTATTTAACGTGACACCTGTTAAAAGTAATTTAAGAATCATAATAATGAATGAGAACTTAAAATTCAAATGTTCTAGTCTTTAGGATTCTCCTGATTTTACAATTTTTTAATATAACCTGGGCGAAACCTGAGAAATTTAAAATTAAGATATTTCCAGGAATATAAATTTTTTTTAAAAGTCCTTCGAATTGGGTTGGCTTATTTTAAAAACACTATATTTATACCAAATTTGAGAAAATGCAACACTTGTTTTTCGGTAACTATCAACGTTACCAGCATATTCCCTTATATATATATATATATATATATATATATATATATATATATATATATATATATATATATATATATATATATATATATATATATATATATATATATATATATATAAGGAAGGGAGGGCAGCTAAACACCAATACTTACATAATATAAAAAGATTTTGGGAACATCTCTAAGTTTTTGCGTAAAAAATGGATTAGCTATGTCATTGGTGGAGCACAACTCTCCCCAAGCTTGTAGTCGACCATCTGCATCTTGACGACATATCACGATGACCACGATACAGCCAAAGTTACTTCTGTTCTTGCCCATCTCTTGTGTCCCTGCCAAAAATAATATATCACAATCGATTTTCTTAATTTTTATGATAAACAAATTTCGATAAATAAAACAAATATATATATATATATATATATATATATATATATATATATATATATATATATATATATATATATATATATATATATATATATATATATATATATATGTATATATATATATATGTTTAAACTTCAAATGATATAGTTTTTCTTCACTACACATAGTGTAGTTCAGAACTCCACGAGATGGCGATATTTGTATCAAAGTATAATATATAAATATTTGAAAATATTTATCTAGCACTATAACACCATCTGAGACGAATCATATAAATGCAAATAAAGTCAAACAGTTAAAAGGTTCGATTCCGACCGCCGTCGTCCCTTTTAACTGTTTGACTTTATTTGCATTTATATGATTCGTCTCAGATGGTGTTATAGTGCTAGATAAATATTTTCAAATATTTATATATTATACTTTGATACAAATATCGCCATCTCGTGGAGTTCTGAACTACACTATGTGTAGTGAAGAAAAACTATATCATTTGAAGTTTAAACACATAAATCCCGCCGCACGGGTAAATTTCCCCTCGCAAGAGGGGAATCAGCTGTTTAAAGAGAGGCTGGTTTGTAAAAAAACAGGTGCCCTCAGGCAGCGAATAGGCGACCGTTGTCGTCATAAGAATTGTGTAAATGCAAGTAAAGAATCAAGGTAGAATTGGACGCCGTTGTAGCTCAATGGTCAGAGCAGTGGAGCGCAAATCCAAAGGTTGTCGGTTCGATTCCGGCCGCCGTCGTCCCTTTTAACTGTTTGACTTTATTTGCATTTATATGATTCGTCTCAGATGGTGTTATAGTGCTAGATAAATATTTTCAAATATTTATACTTTGATATATATATATATATATATATATATATATATATATATATATATATATATGTATATATGTTGTAAAAATTGAATTTAGAGCGAGGTGACATAATGAATGAGGAAAAATTTGGTCTTACCTTCCACTTGAAGACCCTGGGCTTTACACTCGCTGATAGTTTATATTGAATTTTAACAAAAATTAAAATTACGTCACTAAATGTACATATTAAAAAATTTAATTCACTAGTCTTTAAAATTATACATAGCTATGTTAAAATTAACTTACACAAACATGAACGTTTTCGGAAAGCATTCGTTTTTACATGTGTGTCGGCTTTCCTTACTTCTATGTCACTGAACTTATGAAAAATTGGTTCGTCTCCCGATGCGCACTGACCTCCCGAATAAAACATATTTCCTTTACTTTTACCTTATTTATGTCTAATATCGCTTTATTTCCTTAATTTTTACCTTATTTTTCCATTTTTTTCCTTTCCTTTAAAATTCAGAAATTTTTTCTTTTTTTTAAAGCCTCAATTTTTCCTTTGCTTTTGTCTTACTTTTACCTTACTTTTAAACTGCTGTTTTTATGTACTTAAAGTTTCTTTAATTTTTCCCTTACTTTTCCCTTGCTTTAAAATACCTTATTTTTCCCTTACTTTTCCCTTGCTTTTCCCTTACTTTATAAAAATAAAAAGAGGGGATTTTTGAAAAATGACCGTTAAAAATCTTTCTTTGAGCTTGGAGGGAGATGAGTTTTAGTAGCGTTGTAGCAGCCACGAGGAAAACATGTATGCATATAACGTCGTCGCGTGCATGTTATGGACCAAATAAAACAATACGAGGTATTTATTTGCTTATTTATACAGCATATTGTATTAATATAGTAATATATCGCTTCTCACAATTCATTAAGTCCATACAGAATCTACTTAAAAAAAAAAAAATTGAAACCTGCACTTTACTAGGTTGGGAAATCTACACGAATGCATACAATATAGCGTAATTGGTCTTAAATTAAAGGCAATACAATATTATTTTACAGGAATGTGTTAAAAAAATGTATTGCAAAATTTGACTCCGTGGCAAGGAGAAACGTTTTGCAAAGTCGCAATTTTTACTACAGTGTTAAGAGAGCTAGTTTTTAGCAGGCGATATCTCTATTAATATTAGAGATAAATCCATAGTGTAAGCGAGGAAAATTATCCTCATATCTTCCTATTTATGAATATCAAAGAAAAAAAAATTTAAAATAAAAATTACAGGCGTAATTCAATTAGCTGTAAAAATGTAGCCAAAAACCAACGGCTTAACTTATATGAGTGAAAATGATAATAGAAGCGTAGAAGCGGTAATGAAGAATGTAAAAGACTTTAATTTGGAAAAAGTTGAATTAGAAACCAATTTACAATTTTAAAAAAATTACGCATGTCAAAGTTAGGTAATCATACTATAGATACTCCCCTTACGCCTTGACTCTTCATTTCCCCTCACTTCCAAGCTTGATGCATTTCCCTTTCCGACCGCATGCAAATGTTTTTCTACCTAGTAAAGGAGAAAAAAAAAGTTTTTCTGTCTATACTGCCTATTCTCACTTCATTCACTTGAAACATTACAAAATATACGTTTATGTTATAATAACTTGCATTTCCTATCACTTTTTTTTTTTGTATGGTTTATAATAATACAAGTAATTTTTCCTATACTTTTCAATTTTTATAAGCTATTAAATTATTAAAAATGTCATAATTTTTTTCATTACTATACTTGATCACAATACAATATAAATATTCTTATATTGCTTGATTTTTCCCGATATTTATTAATCTTGCTATTTCTTTCAATAAAACAGTAAAAAAAAATACTGTTTTGAATTATTTTAGGTCATTATCTGTACCAATTATCTGTATTTTTTACATTTTTTAACTTTTAATTTGAAAATAAATTTAAAGGAAAAAAAAAACATTTCTTGATAAATTGCACAATATAATCCATAACTGTGTATATTAATTCATATTTTGCATAAATTGTTTTAAAAAATCTGAGCGAATTACGGTTATTCAAAATAAAAAAAAATACATAGATTCCAAAATAGACACGGTACACTATGTTATTTCGAGTCAATAGTTTAAGTTTTGATTAATTTTTGGAATAGCGGTGGTTGTCATGATGTTTTCATTTCCATGCATGTCACTTGCACGCGTCTCAGGTACATCGCATTAATGTGATATAAAAAAAAAGAGTTTTCTAGTTTCAAAAACAGCTTCTTCCATTTTCAACAAAGGTAAAATCTTACCTGATAGTGATATGAAACTCACCTCTATTAAAAATGGAAGAAGCGGATCTTTGGTCACCATCGCAACATTTTTGTGCGATACGCTCAGTTCGATGCTTTCTCGTCAGCCACTGTTACTTTGCTTCAATAACATTGAAGCTCCACGTCGTGTAACGCAGACACATATAAATATAAAATATATAAATATAAAAATATAAAAAAAAAATAAATTTGAAAAAGAACTATTGAAGTCTAGCTTGATGTTTAAATAATATACGTACATAAAGAAATTTAAAACAATTCTTGCATCCAATTGAAGCAAATTGCGTTTATATTACTATATTTATGCAAACAATTAATATGTGAGCTTTGTTTTCGTTCTCTAAATAGAAGTTTTTCTTAAATATTGTTACTACAAATATTTAATTTCATATAATATGGTGAATTACCATTTATAAATAAGAAAAAATCTAAAAAAATTTATGTTTAATTATAATTAATTCCACTGCAATCTATGTGAAAACGTTTAAAATAAAGCTTTGTACTAGAGTAAAGAAAAAAAATTATTTCATTATTATAATTTAGTTCCTTTCAACTTAAAAATAAATTCTATCTTAATAAATTTCATGTAAATGAAAAGGAAAGAAATTACATAAGAAATGGTTACTGTTATTTAATTACAACCTCCCTGCCCCCCCCCAAAAAAAAAGGAAATTTAAAAAGTAATTAACAAATTCAAACAATGAAAAAAAATTACTAATTGTATTGTGGTTTAATCATTAAAAGAAGGTTTATGACATTGTTAATAATTTAATATTTTATACAAATTATAA
This sequence comes from Ecdyonurus torrentis, assembly GCA_949318235.1. Lineage (NCBI taxonomy): Eukaryota > Metazoa > Arthropoda > Insecta > Ephemeroptera > Heptageniidae > Ecdyonurus > Ecdyonurus torrentis. The sequence goes on from CASGGR010000013.1 coordinate 37,081, forward strand.
AGTATATAGGAAAAATTATTTGTATTATTATGAACCATACAAAAAAAAGTGATAGGAAATGCAAGTTATTATAACATAAACGTATATTTTGTAATATTTCAAGTGAATGAAGTAAGAATAGGCAGTATAGACAGAAAAACTTTTTTTTTCTCCTTTACTAGGTAGAAAAACATTTGCATGCGGTCGGAAAGGGAAATGCATCAAGCTTGGAAGTGAGGGGAAATGAAGAGTCAAGGCGTAAGGGGAGTATCTATAGTATGATTACCTAACTTTGACATGCGTAATTTTTTTAAAATTGTAAATTGGTTTCTAATTCAACTTTTTCAAAATTAAAGTCTTTTACATTCTTCATTACCGCTTCTACGCTTCTATTATCATTTTCACTCATATAAGTTAAGCCGTTGGTTTTTGGCTACATTTTTACAGCTAATTGAATTACGCCTGTAATTTTTATTTTAAATTTTTTTTTTCTTTGATATTCATAAATAGGAAGATATGAGGATAATTTTCCTCGCTTACACTATGGATTTATCTCTAATATTAATAGAGATATCGCCTGCTAAAAACGAGCTCTCTTAACACTGTAGTAAAAATTGCGACTTTGCAAAACGTTTCTCCTTGCCACGGAGTCAAATTTTGCAATACATTTTTTTAACACATTCCTGTAAAATAATATTGTATTGCCTTTAATTTAAGACCAATTACGCTATATTGTATGCATTCGTGTAGATTTCCCAACCTAGTAAAGTGCAGGTTTCAATTTTTTTTTTTTTTAAATAGATTCTGTATGGCCTTAATGAATTGTGAGAAGCGATATATTCATTTATGAAGTTTTTATGATATGACATACAACTAAAATTTGATAAACTTTTGATTGCAGCTTTTTTGTATGCAGATGCGTCCGCCATGATTCACTTTAACGAAACTATAATGCTTATAATAAAGATGATGCTGCTTATACTGTGTATTTGACTATAATTGCAGTCGTGTCTACGATGAGCGTTATATATATATTGTTTATGATAAAAATAAAGTGCTTATATATTTTTTTTTATAAAAAATAAAGTTTTTATATTTCAAGATTGAATATTGGCAACCTCGGAAATCTTTTGTTCTCTGGTAAAAGAGGGGAGCAAGCGCGGGCAGCGGGAATTTTATTCTCCAAACAATAAGGGAAAAATTAAACAAAAATAAGGCAAAAGCAAAAGAAAAATTAGGCAAAAGCAATAGAAAAAAATAATAGAAATAACCCTTGCTTTTCCCTCCTTTTTCTTTTTTTGATGTCCCATTTCAAACAAAAGTTAAGGAAAAATTAAGGTTATAAAAATTAAAGAAAAGTTAAAGAAAAATAAGGGATATTTTTACTACTCGGGCTACGCAATGGGAGGGGGGAATGGTTGTTATTTTGCACTTCAACTTTGTTCTCTCTCTCTATACGGTCTTGTGGTATATCTTTCTTATGTGGCTGTAAGAGTGATGTCCAAACCGGGGGTAAATCATAACTGGGTTGACTTATCGTGTCATTTTTTCCTCTCGCCATCTCTATTGCTTCTAATATTTTTGTTTTCTTGTAATGGCTCTCTCTGCCAATTACCTTTGCCTCATTTCATCTAATATCATGTTTGTTTTTAAGTGCATGGTCTACTAATTTAGAATTTAGGTAACAGTACTTCATTTCTAAAGAATTCAATAAGTTTTGTAAAAGAGATACAGGGCCGTGATATTGATAGCAAAAGTATAATGGTGAGCTTAGATGTGACGAGTTTGTTTACAAATGTACCGGCGCATGACGTTTTGAGAGCTACAAAATGTATACTTGTATCTGATAAAAATTTAAAAGATAGGACAAATCTAAGTGTGACAAAAATAATGACATTAGTTTAGTTATGCATTAAAAATACGTATTTTGAATTTAATGGACAATATTACAAACAAAAGAATGGATTATCGATGGGGTGTCCTTTGTCCCCTGCTCTGAGTGACATTTATCTTGAAGAGTTAGAGAGCAAAGCAATCCATTCATCCATTACTAAACCAATTATTTATAAGAGATATGTAGATGACACTTTTCTTATATGGCCTCAAAATGAAGCTCCTGTAGAATCATTCTTGCAGCATATGCATAGTCAAGCAGAATCCATAAAATTCACAATAGAATATGAAAAAGAAGGAGAGTTGCCATTTTTAGATATAAAAGTGAAAAGAGTAAACAACAAAATTACTACTGCTGTATATAGAAAGCCAACAGATAGTGGGAGATATCTAAATTATCACTCAAATCATCCTCAAGCTACTAAGATTGGTGTTGCAATGACTTTATTACATAGAGCAAAAAGTCACTGCAGTGACAAAGTAAAGATGAAGAAAGAAGAAGAAATTAATACAAAAGTGTTAATGAAAAATGATTATCCCCCACATGTGGTCAAGAAAGTTAAAAAAAACTACAGACTGAAAAGGAAAAGAAAGAAGACATTAAACCGGAAGCTACGTTGTGCATCCCTTATGTCCAAGGACTAAGTGAAACGATACAGCGTCGAAGCAGAGAAGTTAATTTGCGTGTTGTTTGTTCCTCAAAAGATACAATAAAATCAAATTTAGTTCGCACCAAACCAGAAAAAACTAAAAATATTAATAAAAACGTAGTTTATTCAATACCATGCATGTGTGAAAGAGAATATATTGGGGAAACGAGTCGTCCGCTTGAGATAAGAATAAAAGAACATAGACAAAAGATAGACAAAAAAGACGCGGGATATTCTAAATTAGTAGACCATGCACTTGAAAACAAACATGATATTAGATAGGATGAGGCAAAGGTAATTGGCAGAGAGAGCCATTACAAGAAAAGAAAAATATTAGAAGCAATAGAGATGGCGAGAAGAAAAAATGACACGATAAGTCAAGCCAGTTATGATTTACCCCCGGTTTGGACATCACTCTTACAGCCATATATAAGAAAGATATACCACAAGACCGTATATAGAGAGAAAGAGAACAAAGTTGAAGTGCAAAATAACAACCATTCCCCCCTCCCATTGCGTAGGTCAGTGCGCATCGGGAGACAAACCAATTTTTCATAAGTTCATTGACATAGGAGTAAGGAAAGCCGACACACGTGTAAAAACGAATGCTTTCCGAAAACGTTCATGTTTGTGTGAGTTAATTTTAACATAGCTATGTATAATTTTAATGACTAGTGAATTGAGTTTTTAATATGTACATTTAGTGACGTAATTTTAATTTTTGTTAAAATTCAATATAAACTATCAGCGAGTGTAACGCCCAGGGTCTTCAAGTGGAAGGTAAGACCAAATTTATCCTCATTCATATATATATATATATATATATATATATATATATATATATATATATATATATATATATATATATATATATATATCGTCACCTCAGAATAAGAATATCATATCTGCAAAAAAAATTGATGCAATTCTAAACCTTATTTGTTATCAACATAAGGCTCAGAATTGCGTCCATTTTTTTTGCAGATACGACATTCTTATTCTAAAGTGACGATATATATATATATATATATATATATATATATATATATATATATATATATATGTATATATATATATATATATATATATATATATATATATATATATATATATGTATATATATATATATATATATATATATATATATACAGTTTGAATGATAAAATCTGGTAAAAAAGCAATGAGCCGCTCCAATGAAGTGGCTGCCTGATAATTGCATTTCTCTGCCTTCTTGCAGATTGCTTTGCAAAACAACCAAAATGCATGTGTGTGTGTTGTAAAGGTGGGGGTCCACCTTTACTCCTTATTTCCTCTCCTTACTCGTGTCACATGCCTCTCTCTCTCTCTCTCTCTCTCTTTCTCTCTCTCTCTCTCTCTTGACGCTTCCTTTCTGGCAAACATTTTTTCACTAGCATACAGCATAATATCACTTGACATTCATTCTCTCTCTCTCTCTCTCTCTCTCTTGATCCATCGATCGGCCTAGCACACGGTTTAAAAAAAAAGCCACTGTTTCTCACTTCTTCTGTTTGCTCAAATGACTATAATTGTTTCATTTACTTTGTGACAAATAAAATGTAACAAATAATTTATATTTTTATCATTTTAGTTGTTTTATTGCAGTTAGTTGTTTAGTTTTTTTTTATTTGTTCATTTATTTATTTATTTATAAATTAATTATTTTATTAAATCTATTTATTTTAAATTTATGTAATAATTTATTACTCAATTTTTTTCATTTTTTTTATGAATTTAGCTATTTATGTAGTTATTGATTTATTACATATTTACTGCGTTATTTACAAATTAAAAGATTTATAATTTTCGTTTAATTTTTTTAAGTTGTTATTTTTTCTGTTATAAGTAAATTTTTTACCTGTATTGCATTTAAGAAATTGAATAACTTGCTTGCAAATACTAATTTAATATCAATGACCTTAGAATTAGTAAATTTACATCAACTTTGTTTTAGTGTGTTCTGCATACTGATAAAAATACTGCTTCAAATACCGTGTATCGTGCTCTGCGTGATTTTGAAAAGTCTGGAATTCTGTCTTGACACTTGCAAGTATTTGTTTAGCACAATTTATAATAATAATAACTGCGAAAGCTTACATATAGCATTAAAAAAGATAAAAATAAATAAGGCACTATTTTGTATACAGTAGACGTAATCAAAGAAACAGAGAGAGAGAGAGAGAAAGAGAGAGAAAGAGAGAGAGAGAGAGAGAGAGAGAGAGAGAGACAGAGAGAGTCAGGTGATATTATGCAGCCGAATAAGTATTTCAACTTGTATAACTTTGTTTGCTGGAAAGGAAGAGACAACATTGAGAGACAAAGTGAGAGAGAGAGAGAGAGAGAGAGAGAGAGAGAGAGAGTGAGTGAGTGGGTGAGTGAGTGAGAGAGAGAGAGACATGCGACACGAGTAGAGAGAGGATATAGGGAGAAAAGGTGGACCCCCACATTTACAACAAACACATACATTTTGGTTGTTACGCAAAGCAAGCTGCAAGAAGGCGGAGAATTGCAATTATCAGGCAGCCACTTGATTGGAGAGGCCTATTGCTTTATACCCAGATTTTATCATTCCAACTGTATATATATATATATATATATATATATTATATATATATATATTGGTATTCCAGATTTCTGCGTTAACATTTACGCTACTGAGACTTCTTCTCTACCAATATCTATATGAGCACTATATAAAATCTATATGGTGTTTGATTGGAAGAAGTCATGTTAGTGTAAATGGAAACGCAGTTCTCTTGGATATCAAACATCATAGTTTAAGTCCTGGTCTAGCAGAATTTCTTTTTCAATGTCAGTTTACTGCTAATATATCATGCGTTTTAACACAAAGCCAAACTATTTTATTGTAACTTTCGTGTAAAATATGCAATAAATTACAAAACATTCAAACTACAGTTTATTATTTAAGTTTCAAGTTTTTATTTAAGTCACTATATTGCTGACTGATTATCGCAAACAGAACGGTTGCTATATATGATATTAACACAAATTAAAGAAGAAACTTCCTTAAAAAAATTGTACGTCAAACATATGAATATAATAAATATAATATAATAAAAAAATATATGAATATATAAAAGATCAAGTTTAGCACATGTCTTCCAAGTCACTATGCTACCGCGTAGTTCAATAAGAATGACGATTTGCCAATAGTAATGACAACTGGATCGTCAAACCGTTGTTAACTTCAAGTTAAAACCAACATGAAACCCTATTTGATTTTTAATGCATAAACACAAAACGGGATTTTCCAAACTGTCAACAATTTTTACAAGAATATTAATGTAGCTCCACGAGAGAGCATGCCAATAATGTTAAGAATGCAATAGATATAACTATTTATGTTTATTTCATCCACAAATTATTTAATTTTAATTTTTTAAATTTATTAACATAATAAAGTATTTTTGCTGCAATAAATATCGCACAACGAAGTATTCTGTTTTCCTTTCCAAGTCGGTCAACATAGAAGTAAGGTACATATATTAAATTTTAAAAAATAAAAGTTTTTTGGGTCTAAATTTGGTCTAATTGTGTAGCTAATAGTGACACTGAACCGTGATCAAAATTTCAAGATGTTTGTCCCAAAAAATTTTATTGAATTTAACATTGGGCCTCACAGGCTATAATTTTAAATCATTATATATAAAAACAAATTTGCTCAATGAACTTTCAAAATTTTTATATATAATTGAAATTTTTCTCCAGCTAATATTGTGCAAATTTCAGATTTATCTAACGGTATGAGTTTAAGTCTAATGCCTGACTTTGATACCTTAATCCCTTAATTGTAAATGAAGGTAATTTTTATATTTTAGATATTAAAAAGTAATATTTACTCTTGTTGAGTTTTCGTAGCATTTGTCTGACACATTTTTTTTGAGTAATGTCGATGCTAACGTCAAATCCAAGGTCACCAAATGTCTTCTTCATGTCAAGTTCAAGTTTATTAGTGCCGACCATGTTCATCATAATCACCTTGCCTGGTGTGTGGCATTGTCTCAAGTCCCACCTTTCAGCAGGCCTGCAAACACATACTAAATTGTAAACATCTCAAGAATACACCCCTTGCAAATCCATGCACTTTTCCGCCATGTTTGTGGTGCCTATTACATTGTCCAGTATAAAGGGAACATCATTAGTTCTAAAGTTTTCACATAAAACTAGTTGATTAAAACTAAACGAAAGATTTGATATTCTTCAAAATTATTACGAACTAAAAATAAGGCTTTAATTGAAGTTTAAAGCTTCTTTTAATATTAAAAAAATAATAGTAACGTTTTTCCTATGCAGACCTATGTATTCCTGACCAAGAAAATGGCAGCTCTTTAATATGATTTAATCCGTGCTATAGGTTCAACCATATTTAAGTGACTTTAAATCTTTAATTTTTTATTCATATCTTTACTTAAAATATATTTCGTTACTTCGTAATGTTGCATAATATAATCAACCTCATATACGGTGTATGTGGAATGTGGATGATCATATTGGAGAAGTGAATTACATTGCTGAGATTAGGAAAAACTTCGTTTAGTGCTATTTTCTTTGGAAAAAATATTACTTTTTTTCATATACATAAGATGCAAATTCAATATATTTACAACATAAGCGCATGCAAAATTATTGCTTGGTGTTGTTAAACTGGCAAAATAAATTATTTTTCTATGGCGCGTATGTTATTGAGTTACCAAATATGGCTTTGACTTAGACATGAATAAAAATACCCTATAGTTTTACTTATTATTATGCTCTGATATTTTTAACAAGTATTTTAGTGTCGTTTTTTTTAACCACGTTTTGGTGCGGTGTTTGATAAATCACGCAACATTGAGATATTTTTTTTATAATTTTCGCAACAGAGAGATATGATAATTTTAGATTCTCTCAATAACAAAATATTTTTTATTTTCACGAGAGAGCGATGTAACTTTTTTTCAACTTTTGTAACAAAGAGATGTTCTATATTACCGCAACAACGACGATAGTTAAGTTATTTTAATTATAATTATCAATATTGTAACAATACATTGCATTTTTTCAAGTAGCAATATCTCATTAGTATTTTTAATGCCCTCCATTATGTAAATTTTGATGTAACAATAGAGTTTATAGGTTGAGTGTGCGGGTAACGGTACCCTTATTTTAAATAACGCTTATAGGAAAACCAACGATGTTTTTTTTAATTTTTTTTAAATTTTTTTTCAACACTTGAAAAAAATACTACCAATTTTGGAGAATTTTTAAAGAGAAATATTGTACATAATTTTAAATGTTTTAAGGTTGTACGAACTTGATACAAGGCCTAAAACTATAACATTGATATTTTTCTATAAATCTCAAAAACTTATATCTACTTACATATACATATACCACTTACACCGAAAATCTAAGAAAAAAAATCCAATATTGATAATAAAAAAATATATTATTTTTGAATTTTTAATTGAATTTATTTCTTTTTGCCTAATATCAATATAAATCCTGTAAAGTTGAAAGCCAGAAACTATAAATCATAAGAAGTCATAAAAAATTATGACTTCTAGAATTTCAATTGCAAATTTAGTAAACAAGCTCAGGAGGCGTACATTATAATATTATAATTAAAACAATTTAGTAGTCAATTTTGTTAATAGACTACTATGACATAATTAGACTTCTAAAAAAGAAAAATTTTGAAAAAATACTTTGTTTAAGTATATTTTTAGTAATTGACAAATTTCTTGTGCAGTAGAGTTTACTTCACGAAGAAAGGCACATTGTTAGAACACATAAATAGAGCTATTTATATTAGTCTATGATAGATCTGGTGACTGATTGACCTAATAGACTGATTGGCCTGAGATTCTGCCGTCACCTTAGAATTACCACTGAGAAAAGTATAAAAAAATAACAATGCAAGTACCGCTTGTAAAGTACTCACATTTTTATTCTTTTTTTCTCACATCTACCATACTTTAGAGTGGATAAAATATACTCTCTCTCTCTCTCTCTCTCTCTCTCACTCACTGTCTTTTTTACGATAAAAACTCAACAGCTCAAAATTTGTACGTCAAAATGTTGTTGTCATTGTTTTAATTATAAAACTAACAAAAATGTCGTCTTCCTTTATTATAAACAAGTTTTTGAAAACTAATATTTATTATACGAAAACAATTATTGAAGTGGTGCACTTTCTGAGGCTCTGATCAAGACTTTTCAAATTCCCTCCGAATGTTGCCCACGCGTCACACCAATCAGCAATAACAATTTTTATGATCAAACTATTTTTGCTATTTTCTCATACTACTTAGCGTGGTTGTGCAAAAAAAAATACTTTTAACTTAAGGACAATATACAGCACGATCTGTGGACAATTGCGATTTGTTAAACTTTTTAAATACTTCAGATTGATTGTTCAAACTTGACCATGTTAGATTTACGATTTTTACATCGTTTTACCCCCACTCCGCGAGTTCTAGCTAATCAGCGGCCGTATTTTAAGGGCTATGCTGTACGTGTAGAGGCTTTGTAAATATGCCAACCGCCATTTTATACTAGCACTGAATTGTATTTAATTTTTATTTAAAATAAAAACGATTTTTTCTAAACTGAGTAATTTTATTATACCAATATGGCGTCCAAGCGTATTTTTTAACGCTTGATTTTTAAACGCTTGACGTCAGATGATTAAACCTTATTCTACATTCTTACGTTATAGGAACTGTTATTCTCCCCATGGTAACTGTTAGTTACACTCTTAGATTATGTACAGCTCTGGCCAAAAGTTTGAGAACGATATGAAATGCAACCCGCAACACAAATCATGTAAACAAGCAAATATTTCTTTTTCCGGACTATACATAACTATAGCGATTACGATTATTCATCACGGCAGCAATCAAGCAGACGTGCATCTCTCTTGCTTGCCTGCTGATGCACCTTTCTAACTTTTCAATATTTCTGATGAATACAAAATATTTTAGTTTTGTAATGCATACCTGCTATTTGATATTGTAAAATGTTCTGCCCGTCTCTTGTTTTTTTGTTAAAATGAAAGGTTTAAATTATAATATAATGTCAACCTTGCTAAAAATACTATACTAGCTTTCTATATAGATAGATAGTCCTATATATTTTTATTTTATTCTATTTTTTATTTTTGCATTATTTGAAATTTTTCTTTATTTCTTTAATCAATTAATTATATTCTTCAAATAATCGCTTTCATATATAATTTGTGTCATTAAATAGTTTGTTATAATTCATTAACTAATTATTTATATGAAACAAATTTTATTCTATAATTCAAAGACGGGGGAACAAAACAACAACAGATGACAAAATTAAATATTAAATCAAATTGTTTGAAAAATAAATATTGTAATTAATAAATATTTTAATTAAAAAATAGTGAAATATTTTTTTTATATAGGCCAATCCCTAATAATTTTTATGCCTATTATTGAATATAATCATATAAATAAAAGAATAAAAAATTAGTTAACTACATTATTTATATATGAAACTATTTTTATTCTTTAATTTAAATGACACAATAAAGGGGGGTTTGTTTATGCGGGAGAAAAGAAGAACAGAAGATAAAACTAGAAATAAAATCAAGGTTTTTAAAAATAACATATTATTATATTTAATATAAATAAATTAATTAAAAAAAGATAAAGAAATGTATAAATTTTTTTATTATATTTATTAAATATAAATTATCATAAACATCGTAAACTGTAATTATATATTTATTGAATATTTTAAATAATTTATAATTTTGGTTTATGCTTCATGTAAGGTATATAAAAATAAAACTCAAGAAGACAATATTTTGTGAGTTTGATAGTTGAAAATTCAAATCACCACATTCTGTGTGATTGTTTGATCAAAAAACATGATAACAAAACTAGACACAACAGATAGCTAAACTTAAAGGAGGAGGGAGGAGGTGATGGGAAAGATTCACATAATATCGATATAGTCAGGAAAAAAGGAACTTGCAATGATGAATCATCTGTTTTGCCCGATCACTTTCGTATCGTTCTCAAACTTTTGGCCAGAGCAGTACATTTAGATTGCAAGGATGACAATTATTTTTCAGATGTGTTCCTAACGACTTCTACACCATTACTAAAATATTAACATAATATCAGCGTCTGTATCAATTGAACGTCTCTGCTTGTAAATTAGAACTGGTGATGATAAACATTCTCTTATACAATGTAGCAAGCGCAAGGTTATGCATGTTATAAATTTAAATGTGGTTAGTTTTATGAACTAAACAGAAAGAACGTTTATAGAAATTTGAATTGGATGGGTGGAGAAGTTGGCCTTATCGCTTTTTTATGCTATTTGTATGCTTTGTATTTTTTGTTTAACTTTTTAATTTTTATTGCGCTCTTTTATGTTATTTAACGTTTACTTATGGCTTTGACTGTAACGTCTATAACATAAATGAAACCACCCTATAAAAATTATAAATATTTGTTGTACTGTTTTGTATTGTTATATAGGGTATAATATAGGGTGGTAACATTCATATAGACTTCATGCACATCATTTCGCTGTGTCGCAGAGTTTGTGGTGCAGAATGCATTATCCAGCATGGGTAAAACTTTATTTCTAATGATTTTTCACACAAAAAGTAGTTATTACAACTGAAAGAATTTTTACCATGTTTTTTGAGCTTATTAAGGAGCTAAAACAAGAATTTGATTGAGCATAGAGGGTTTTTATGATATTTAAAATATTAAAATGAAATTTCCCCTATGTTGGCTTATTTATTTCTTACCAACATAATGCAGGCTCTAAAATTGGAGTGCAAGCAGTCAATAAAAGTTGACTTCATGTTGGATATTACAATATTATATTTGTTATGAAATAAAGAACAAGAACCGGTTAATATTAGAATGATTGCGTTCATATAAAAGTTGACTCTATGTAAGATATTTAAGAGACCGCTTTTATTTATTTTTTTTTTTTACAAAAATGTAAAAAAAATGAAATTTTGGAGCAAAATAATAAAAAAATTTGAAAATTTAGAAAATGTTGAAAAATGTTGAAAATAATAAAAATAGCTGACATATTGTTTATTGCTGCTTCTGCTTAAATTAAACATACTGTAACAAATATTTTTAATGTGAATTCTAAAATTTCGATAAAAATAATCGTATGTATTAAATAAAATTAAAGTAATTGAATTTTAGTAATTTCGGTTTTGAGATATTTTTCTAATATTTTCAGTAAACAATATTTTTCAACGTTTAGATAAAAAGTTCCTATCTTTAAAATTCAAATTTTTATCCTGAAGATTGTTATTGTTATAGAATTCGTAGAATAACAGATTTCCGAAATACTATAGAAAATTTTCAGAGCTCATCGTGGCTATAAGCTTAAAAAAATGTTTTTAATTCTTGCAGGAAGTAAGTGAAAACCACATTTACATTAAAAATCAGTGGTTTAGTCGATCGATCATATTTCGATACAATCACGATCACTTAATCGGATCGTGATCGGATCTACCCATTTAATAAACAAATGAAAGTGATTGGATTTCGATCACATTTGGGGCTGTGATCGAACTTTTTTGTCGATCCGATCATCATATTTCATACTTTAGTTTTTACAGCCATATAAGCATTTTTTTCTTCCTTTTTTCCCCCCTTTTTTTCAGTCATAATAATAAAGCAGAAAGTCAAAGTTTAAAATAGAAAAGTATTTAAAAGTACAGCACAGGCAGTATTCTGCCAGCAGCTGCTAGGTAGATATTGAGATGTTATCTACTTAAGCTAAAAGGTATCGCATCGCAAAACAAAACAAAGAAAGCAAAAATAAAAGAAATAAAAGAAAAGTAACAAATATCTTATTCTGAGCTATGAAGCTTCTAGGCTTTCTAGGAAAGAAATTATTATATCAATAGTTAGTGTGTCTGAGTTACCAAAGAGTTTATTTTTACAGGACATAAAAGGTGGTAAATAAGTTTTGTTTGAACTGAATTCTTAATGTATAATTTTGTTCATATACTCAAGTAACATAATTTTTTTCTGCATTGATAGAATGTCATTTTCATTTTTACACAATATATTTTTTGTATGAATTTTAGAGGTGACTTTATAACCCAATCGAAAAATTTTAAGTGCTTTTTACACTAATGATTTTTTCCACGAAATTTTGATATATTAAAAAACCGCGGTGAGGGGAAATTTTTTTCTAAAATAAACGAGGTTGCTTAGCTTAGTGGGGATGAAGACACACAGTACTGTACAAAGAATAATTTTTTGGACCTCCATCTAGCCACCATTCTTTTGGTCAGTACGTTCTCGCAGGTGTCACGATATACGAAAGCAGACAAGTGTGTAAATTTTTTTTATTTCTTTTTTTCATAAACAAACGTTTATATTATATCATTTATTATATATATTAAAGGATAATTTGGGTGACAATTTTTTTGCTATGATATAATAGCTTAAAAGTAACTGGAGCTCCTAAAAGAGATAAAAGTGGGAAAGAGCTTGTTGGTATTCAGTGTTTGTATTAATCGTGCAAAACTAAACCGAATTACGTATGACGCATAGCCTTGAAATCTTTTGCAGCTAATCTAGTAAGACATCTAAAGATAAGAACTAACAATTATGTAACACATTTGTGTATTAAAAAAATTTTAAACTGAATTATTAATATAAAAATATTTTTAAGTATAATATATATAATAATATAATATATTAAAATAATAATAATAATAATATATAATAATAATAATATATAATAATAATAATAATAATATAATGTATTATTATACATAAAGTATAATTTCCTTTTTTTTCCTTTTAATTTACATGTATTATTGAAAAATATTGAAAATTTTTGATCAAATAATAGTCGATCAGATCGAATCGTGATCGGATAGTCTCGAGTTTTGATGATCGTGATCGAGATCGGATCGAGCTACATCTCGATTGATCGGATCGTGAGCGAATCGAAAAAAGGTCGATCGACTACAAGACTGTTAGAAATGCATTAAAAATTATTCAAATTATTTTAAAATAATCGTTCATTGCAAGTGGTCAATTGTTTCTTAAAATTTTAATAAAATGATATTTAATTTTTTTTTAAATATTGAGTTAACATTATTACATGGGAAATCATTAAAAATAATAACTAAAAAATTACAATAACAAATAAAATAATGCTTAAAACCTTTTAATTTTGCGAACTACGATATTTAATACTGTTTCACCCACTTCTCTTTGATAAAATGGCATTATTTAAATTTTTATATTGGCAATATTCTCCAACGTCAGCAAAAAAACAATTAAAGTTGTCATTTGATGGCTTTTGCCATGCGTTGTTCTTTATACTGATGGTAGAAACAAAACAAAAAAGTACCTAAGTTTAATTAATTTTTTTTCAATGAATAAAAAAATTAAAAAAGAAAAATACTAAATGAAATGTCCCCAAATTGTACCATTCGTTTAAGTTTGTCTTCGTTATGTAGTTTTTAAATTCTCCTCGTGAAAATTTGAAATTTTAGTTGGTTCATTTGTACGTTCGTTCGTTCGTTCGTTCGTTCGTTCGTTCGTTCGTTCGTTCGTTCGTTCGTTCGTTCGTTCGTTCGTTCGTTCGTTCGTTCGTTCGTTCGTTCGTTCGTTCGTTCGTTCGTTCGTTCGTTCGTTCGTTCGTTCGTTCGTTCGTTCGTTCGTTCGTTCGTTCGTTCGTTCGTTCGTTCGTTCGTTCGTTCGTTCGTTCGTTCGTTCGTTCGTTCGTTCGTTCGTTCGTTCGTTCGTTCGTTCGTTCGTTCGTTCTTTCGTTCGTTCGTTCTTTCGTTCGTTCGTTCGTTCGTTCGTTCGTTCGTTCGTTCGTTCGTTCGTTCGTTCGTTCGTTCGTTCGTTCGTTCGTTCGTTCGTTCGTTCGTTCGTTCGTTCGTTCGTTCGTTCGTTCGTTCGTTCGTTCGTTTGTTCGTTCGTTCGTTCGTTCTTTCCTTTCTCTTTTTTTATCTTTTTTTTGTTTTGTTGCAATTTCATGCAAAAATGTTGCAAACTTTTGTCAATGTTAAAAAGTATTAAAAAGTTAAAAAATGTTGCAAAAAATTGTTGGTAAATGATGAAAATAAGTTGGTCTTGAATGACTTAAAATTGATCAATTAGCACTTACATTTTACTAAAAGTTACCTAACTATCATGAGAGAAAACACTAAATCCGGTCCCTGGATATTATATATTAATATTTCCGATCAAATATAGGAACTTTTTTTAGACTTAAATTATGTAATTTTCTTTAAATTATATTTTTAATATATGTAAAATAACATTTTTAGACTTGACCTTGTTACTGAATTTTTGTAATTTCGTAATATTACTCGTTATTTCGGTAAAAAGTAAGGAGTTATAGTAACTCGTTACATATTTTATTAAAAGTAATGACGATACGTTACTCATTACTTCAAAAAATAACGAAATTACATTTGTTGTTACTTTATTTTATATTTGCTTATAAATAAAATTGGTGTACATGTAATATATTTAATGCATAATATTTAGAAAAAAGTAAGGAGAGAGGGAGAGCAATTTTAAATGAAAAGAATTATAAGAACAGTTCTATTTTAAAAAAATATATATTATATTGTATTATATTTTGTTGCGAAGAAGATATATTGCTTTTCCTTTGCGAGAAATAATATTATATCATAATAATTAAAATAACATTTTAAAACATAACTGTATGCAACTACATGTTTAATTTTGTATTATTAGTATTATAATTTGAAAAATAAATTAAATGTTACATAAAAGTAAAACTAAAAAAAAAAATTAATACATATATATTTATGTACAGATACACATCTTAAACATTGCTAAGGTTAAAATAATTTAAAATTATAAAAAAAAAAACACACCAGCTATTTCAAATTATTAAAAAATGCACTCTAACAAGCGAGAATGAGAGATTTTAATGTAATTTAATTTTGATTACTTTTTAATTATAACGAATACATTTTACAGTATAAAATTAACTGTAAAAAAAATGAAGACAAATAAAGGGGGGAAATACAAATATGAACTATTAACGTTTACTTCAGGCTTTACTTGTAAATGAGAGTAGATTCGAATACCTCATCTGTCTTTTTCCCTCTTTTATGATTTCAAATATCCCTTGCAATGCTTAATATTTGTTCAATATTTCAAAACATTTACCCCGGAAACAATCGCATTCTTTCTTTTGTATTATACCAGATTTGTTCAAGTTACTGATATTTTGTTACTTTGTTAAGTTACTCATTACTGTTTTTTCCTAAATTATGAATAGAGAGATTTGAACAAAATATTACCAATAATTTTTAATATAATAAACTAAAGTTTATTTACATATACTTATAGATTAAGAAGCTTCTTTAAATGCTTAAAATATTAGAAAGTAGAGTTATTAAATGACTAAAATTAATTGCAAAAAAACGCGTTACCGTAACTATTTTTAAAAAGACGATAGGTAAATGTACGTAATGTCAGTACTTTAAACGACGTTTCTGCTTAAGTCTGTAATTTGGATGCTGAAAGTTCGTGGTTATACCAATTTGTGCACTCAAAAAAAATAAAAACACAAAGACCAACTAACCTTAAGACAAGACGGTGATGTTGTGATGACATCAATATTGGCCAAGGTAGATGACCTTTGTCTGCTGCAGAAGTAACCTCTGCGTTGACCTTGCACAGAACACTGGTCAAGTCTATGTCTTCACCTTCCCAGCCAGGCAGACCTTTATTCAGCTTTTCAAAATATTCTAAAAATCAAATGTAAGGTTTTAAATTATTAATCAGCAATTGCTTTTCTTAAAGTGAACATCGTATTATAAATCCTCCAGAAATCGCGCGATCTTATAATTTTCGTTATTAACGCACTAAGAGCATAAGTTGTTCATCGACCTAGAACCTACGTCAGAGCTACAACTTGTTCTCACGCTAGCTTGATAAGAGCTGAATTTTCTCTTAAATTTGCTTAATTTACTTTACTACAAATCTAAATTCTCAAAAACATGTTACATAATACATAAAATATAACGTCATGATGCGAGAGAAACAATAAGAGTAGCTGAAACCTGCGCATGAGACTAAGCTGTTACGTAGGATCTAAGTCACAAATCAGCTTTTCCTCTTTTAGTCTAATAATTATAATGTTTTAGTTCAGAAATAGGGAGGTTTAACAACACGATTATCATGAAAAAAGTAAAACTTTACATTACTAAACACATCATGGAATTTACATAAAAAAAATTTGTTTGTCTCAAAACCCAACAGTAGCCCCGTAGCCGTGATCATAAAAATTGATATATATATATATATATATATATATATATATATATATATATATATATATATATATATATATATATATTTTTTTTTCTTTGATATTTACTGTATGTCTTACTAAGACCCCGTATTCGAGAGGACCGTTGAGCAGTGACAGAAGGTAGCCAGGAAAGGCGCAAGCGCCCATGTTAAACCTCATCTACCCTTTGAGGGATGAAAGGATGTAGAAGGAAGAGGTAGAGTGTTGGTAGAAAGGATTGGAAGGTAGCGACTGTGGCCTATATAGTAAGAACTGCCCAGTCATTCGACAGGGTGGTGCATGCAGGAAACCACAGAAAACTGCATGCGTGGACAGCCGACATCCAAGTATTACCTTGGATGTCTGGCCGACCTCTGCAACTCAGTAGCACACACACAAATCAAGCCAAAACGCAAAACCAACATATCACACCAAGCACAGGTGACTCTTCATAAAAGGTTCCTCTGCAGGTATCGAACGCTGACCGACGGCATGGAAAACAAGCATGATAAACACTGCGCCAAAGGGCCGGTTATGTGCAACATGCACAAAAATTCATACTAATTTTTGCATGTTTCTGACTTTCATACATATTAATTTTTACGTAAATTGCATACTTTACAGTTTTTTTATGCTCTGTAGTGGGGCTACATAAACATTCTGAAAAAAAAATTGTTATCAGTTATAAAGATCCAATTTCGTGTTTTATGATTGAAAAGCACATGCTTTATTATGTGGTCTATGGCTTTAAGTAACCAGTTACCTGGCAATATTACCTATTTTCTTAAATTAGTGTGATATTATATTACCATGATAAGGCGTGACGGAGATAGTGCAGTTTGGCGTCTTGATTGCTGGGCAGGGCAGACTTGTAGCATCATTAACTTGACTTCCATCATCTGAGATTAAGTGTTTTTCGTCGTAAACCTGACAACAAGTTAACAGAATTGGTCAAGTTATTGATTTTTTGTAATTACTTTACGTGATACTCATAACTCGAAGAAAAAGGAATGGCATAACTTTACTCGTTACAGTTTATTTCAAAACAAACGACACTACCTTACTTACTACTCTTAAAAGTAGTGAAGTTACTTTAAACATTACTATACTTAAAGTTTTACCTTACGAATAAAAATATTTTTTTAATATCTTTAAAATATTGTTGTTGTTTTTAATAAATTATAAATTATTCTTCTCGCGTTAAGATGGAGCTAATAATCTTTATATATATATATATAAATATATATATATATATATATATATATATATATATATATATATATATATATATATATATTATTATATATATATATATATATATATATATATATATATATATATATATATATATATATATATATATATATGTACATAAAAGTCAATCTAGAATGATTTTCTGAAAACGCTTTAAAAAATTTTGCAGCACTACTTCTTTGCACGTAATTTTATATATTCCATAGAGTTGGCATTTACTTGTTCAAATTTTTTATGATTTTTCTTTTGTCGCAAAGTTTTCTGTCAGAAATTTTAATTTTAAAAGAAAGAAATTTATGTACTGCCGAAAGTTTGGAGCATATATTAAATAAGAAAAATAACAATAAATTAAAATAATAAATAAAGGTAAATCTTTGATAACTTATCTATTTTTACGCTTTTCGAATATTATAGTTCTAAATTTTGCCAAAAAACTTTAAAAAAATTGTGCAAACATTAATAATTTTTTTAATTTTGGCGTGAAATGATCTTTTCTCACATTAAGGGTTTAAAAGGGTGTTATATTTTATAATTATTTGATTTTATGTTCGTAGAGATTTTTTTGATATTTTAAGTGTCGAAAAAAAACTCTCAATAAAAAATAGGTGACTTTGAAACGCTGCGAATTTAAAAGTTACTGTATCTTAAGTTTAAACTTGTTGTTTATCTAAAATACTAAATGGACCATCTTTAAACAAATTTTAGAAAAATTAAAATAAAGTTTATCTAAAATATTTTCAAAATTATCTTTTACGTCAAGACTTTTGAACTTAAAAATTTAACAAAAAAGTAAGCCTGTTAAAACTAATTTTAGAACCATAATAATTACTGAGATTTTAAATATCAAATTTAAATGTTCTAGTCTTTAGAGTTCTCATGGGATTTACAATTACAAAACATCACCTGGGCGAAACCTTGGAATTTTGAAATTCAGATATATCAAGAAATTTGAAAAAATTTGAAAAGTCTTCGAAATTGGTTTGCTTTTTTCTAAAACATTATATTTATACCAAATTTAAAAAAAAAACTTGTTCTCAGATAACTAGCTTATATAAATAAATAAATAAATATATATATATATATATATATATATATATATATATATATATAAGGAAGGGAGGGCAGCTAAACACCAATACTTACATAATATAAAAATATTTTGGGAACATCTCTAAGTTCTTGCGTAAGAAATGGATTAGCTATGTCATTGGTGGAGCACATCTCTCCCCAAGCTTGTAGTCGACCATCTGCATCTTGACGACATATCACGATGACCACGATACAGCCAAAGTTACTGCTGCTCTTGCCCATCTCTTGTGTCTCTGCCAAAAAATAATATATTACAATCGATTTTCTTGATTTTTATGATACTTAAATTTCGATAAATAAAATTAATATCTATATTATTAATTTAAATATATATATATATATATATATATATGGATAATAATCACAAAATTCAATGGGAAGAAGCTAAAATTATAGGTAGAGAAAGTCATTATAAAAAGAGAAAAATTTTAGAAGCAATAGAAATGGCAAGAAGGAAAAATGAAACAATTATCAGTCAACCAAGTTTTGAATTGCCACGCATTTGGATCCCCCTTTTGAAACCATTTGATAAGAAAGTACCATGTAATCGTACTAAAAATAAAGTCAACGTTTCGCTTGCACCTGACGAGGCGCGTACGCCCTCTCCTCCCCCCAGGAGGTCAGCACGGCAGAGAGTGAGAGTTTAGTTTTCAGTTCTGAGGAAGGAGACAGACAGTATGTATCATTTTTGATATATAGTCTCCGAAAACGTTAAACATTGTGTGTAAATAACATAGCTATGTAATTTTTAAAAAGACTGTGAATTGAGTGTTTTTATAATTATGTACAAAGTGACTATTATTTTTTTCATTGTTATTTAAAATAGTGATAGCAGCGAGTGTAAAGCCCAGTGTCTTCACAGAAGGTAAGACAATAATTCTATTTCACCGAGAAAATTTCTTATCATCATGCAACCTCGCTCGAAATTCAACATTCGAAACATATATATATATATATATATATATATATATATATATATATATATATATATATATATATATATATATATATATATATATATATATATATATATATATATATATATATATATATATATACAACTGAAATTACAAAGGAATTCAGGTCAACAGTGACTCCAACCCGGATATTAGTATCCCAGACTACTGCGTAAACATTTACACTACGGAGCGACTTCTTCCCTACCAATATCTATATGTTCAAGCCGAATTTCTTTTCAATGTCAGTTTACTGCTTATATAACTTGCAGTTTAACACGAAAGCCAAACCCTTTCATTGGAACTTTCGTGTAAAACATGCATTAAATTTTAAAACTTTCAAACTACAATTAATTTTTTGGGTTTCCAGTTTTTATTAAGTCAGTTTATGCGACTGACTGATTGTTCGAAATCTAAACGGTCGCTAAATATAATATTAACTCAAATTAAACAAGAAAATTACCTAAATTAAATCTACGTCAAACATATGAAAACACAATCAAGTATTTAAGTTATTTCACTCTTAATATTACTCCATATCTTTTACGTGTCTTTCAATTCCCTATGCTAGCGCGTAGTTCAATAAAAATTACGATTATCCAATAGTAGTGACAACTGGAACATCAAACCGTTGTAAGTTTCAAGCTATAGACAACATGAAACCACATTTGCTTTTAAATGCATAAACACAAAACGAGATCTTCTGAACTGTCAACAATTTTTATCGAAATATTAATGTAGCTCCAAGAGAGAGCGAGAAAATAATGTTAATAATGCAATATAAGTAACTATTTATGTTTATGCCATTATAAATTTATTTGTTTAATCTTATTTTTTGAGTTTATTAACAAAACAAACTATTTTTTGCTGCAATTAATATCGTACAACAAATTATTGTTTTTTCCTTTCCTGGTCGGTCAACATACGTATAAGATATGTACATATTACCTTAAATCTGAAAAAGTAAAAGTGGGTTGGGTCTTAATTTGGGTTAATTGTGTAGCTAATAGTCACACTCACTTGTGATAAAATTTTTAAGATCTTTGCCCCAAAAAATATTAATGAATTTAATATTGGGCCTTACGGGCCTAAATTTTAAATCATAATATATAAAAACTAATTTGCACAAATTGAACTTAAAAAACATTTTTATATATAATTGGAATTTTCTCAATCTGATATATCATTGTTCAAAATTTCAAATTTGTCTAACGGTATAAGTGAAAGTTAATCTCCCTACTTTGAAAAGCTACCCCCTTTATTGTGAATAAAGATTTTATTTATATTTTATATATTTAAAGGTTATATTTACTCGTGTAGAGTTCTTTCCTTATTTCTCTGACAGTTTTTATATTAGTGAAGCTGTAAACTTCAAATCCAAGGTTTTTAAATGTCATCTTCAAAGGGTTTCCAAGTTCATTTTTTTCATCTCCATTCATATCCCAAATAATTACCTGGCCAGGTATTTTGAACTTTCTTAAGTCCCTCCTCTCATCAGGCCTGCAAAAACATACCAAATTATAAACATCTCACAAATTATAAACAAACTTGCATATCCTTGCGCTTTGTCGCCATGTTTATGGTCATGCCTAATACATTGTCCAATATAAAGGAAACATCATAAGTCTTAATTTTTTTTACAATAAAAGAGTTTAATTGAACTAAACGAATTTTTTTGATATTATTTAAACTCATTACGAATTAGAAATAAGGCTTTGATTGAGGTTTAAAGCTTTTTTTAATATTAAAAAAAAAATAATAACGTTTTTCATATGCAGACCTATGTATTCCTGGCCAACAAAACGGCAGCTTTTAAATATGATTAAAGTTGTGGTATAGGTTCAACCATATTAAAAGTGACTTTATATCTTTTATTTTTGATTTATATCTATAGATAAAGTATATTCCGGTACTTCGTAATGTAGCATAATATAATCAACCTCATATAAGGTGTATGTGGAATGTGAATGACTTCATATTTAATATGCTTGGTTACCATATTGGAGAAGTGAATTACATTGCTGAGCATAGGAGAAATTTCGTTTAGGGTTATTTTCTTGGGATTTTTTTTTCACATACATAAGATGCAAATTCTATATATTTACAACATCAATGCATGCAAAATTATTGCTTGGTGTTTTTAAACTGGCAAAATAAATTATTTTTGTATGCCGCCTATGTTATTGAGTCACCAAACATGACTTTGACTTAGACATGAATAAAAATACCCTATAGTTTTACTTATTATTATGCTCTGATATCTTTAACAATTATTTTAGTGTCATTATTTTTTACACACGTTTTGGTGCAGTGAATGAAACATCACGAAAAAAACAGATGATTTTTTTTAATTTTCCCAACAGAGAGATGTGATAATTTTAAATTCTCTTAACAACGAGATATTTTTTATTCTTACGAGAGAGAGGTGATTTTTTATTAAACTTTTGTAACAAAGAGATGTTTTATATTGCTGCAACAACGACGATAGTTAAGGTATTTAAATATAATTATCATTATTGTAACAATAAATTGCACTTTTTTAAGTAGCAATATCTCATCAGTTTTTTATATGCCCTCCATTATTTAAAATTTTGTTGTAACAATAGAGTTTATAGGTTTAGCGTGCGGGTAAGGGTACCTTTATTTAAAATTACGCTTATAGGAAAACCAACGTTGTTTTTTTTTTTATTTATTTTTAATTTTTTTTCAACACTTGAAAAAAATTCTACCAATTTTGGAGAATTTTCAAAGAGAATTACTGGACATAATTTTAAGTGTTTTAAGGTTGTACCAACTTGATACAAGGCCTATACTTATAACATTGATATTTTTTCTATAAATCTTAAAAACTTATTTTACTACTTACACCGAAAATCTAAGAAAAAAAATACAATATTTATCATAAAAAAAAGTGAATTATTGTTTAAAATTTAATTGAATTTATTTGTTTTTGTCTAATGTCAAGAGAAATACTGTAAAGTTGGAAGCCAGATATTATGTATCATAAAACATTTTGACTTCTAGAGTTTCTGTTGCAGATTTAGTAAACAAGCTCAGGAGGCGTACATTATAATATTATAATTAAAACAATTTATTTAAAAATATTTCTAAAGATAAAAACACTTTTCAATTTTTTTTGTACAATTAAAATACATAACGTAATTTTTATAAGATATCTGGCCTAAAAATGCGACTTTTGCACATTATTTGACTACTATGACATAATTAGACTTCTACCAAAAAAAAATTTAAAAAAAATTTTTAATTATGTATATTTTTAGTAATTGACAAATTTCTTGTAAAGTAGAGCTTACTTTACGAAAAAAGAGCACATTGTTAATAGAACTATCTATATATTTTATGATGTATCTGGTGACTGATTGACCTGATGGACTGATTGGCCTGAGATTCTGCCGTCACCTGAGAATTTACCACTGAAAAAAGGTAAAAAAAAATAACAATGCAAGTACCGCTATTAAAGTACTCACATTGTTATTTTTTTTTACACATCTACCATGCTTTAGAGTGGATAAAATATACTTGTTGCAGTATCATCTTATAGTAATGAAAAAAAAAGTTTTACCTAAGATTGACAGAGATAACTCGTTTCTTTAGTGTGCAAAGAGTATATATCTGTAATATATATTATAGTAGAGTATATATATATATATATATATATATATATATATATATATATATATATATATATATATATATATATATATATATATATATATATATATATTATATTACATCCTAGTAAAATAAGTCCTAAACTCTAACTAACATTTCATAAAAATATTTTAATTTTCAATAATTTGATACATTTTGACAAGGAATTTCCTTAAAAACGTAAAACAGTGCAAAAAATTCAAAAAATAATTTATCTTTGTAAAATAGTCACTAAGCTCAAAATAGTCAATTTTTTATTGGTTTTAAGTGCGCCATTTGTTGAGTTCAGTAGAAATATTATATAAAACTAGCAATAGTCGACAAAATTAAAAAGAGGCAAAAAAATCTTTTTGCGTTTAGACTTCATCAGATTTTACTTTGATGTGGCAACGGCATAGAGGACATTAAAATATAAAATGATGTGTATTACATTTCACTTGACGATAGAGCATGGCAACAAGAGATATGTTTTTAATTTTATTCATTATTTAAAAAAAAAAAGATAATGACGTCAATTAAGATAATAAAATAATTTAACCAAGATAAAAATGATGCATCAATTACGTTTAAAATGTTGCTAACTGCTCGTATCTTTACAAAAAAGTATTTTTATCAGCTATACAAAGCAAGATAACTCCATAACAAGAACACGATCAGCCAATTTTGACCACCGGGAAATTTAAAATGAGCGTTTAAGCCAATCAGTGCCCGATTTAAGGGTCAAGTAATAAATATTGACCAATCACTAAGCTGCTAAAATAAACATGAAACCAGTTGGTGTCGCTATCTTAAATAAAGTATCTCGATACAAAGAAGACAACTAACACCATCTCACCATATCACAGATTTGACAAATTACATTAAAAAAAATACAAAATGTACAATAAAATTTATTTGAGAATTTTTTAGATGATGTATGTATGTTTTTCAAATAAAAATGTAATTATTATTCTAATTCTTAGTAGAAAAGTTAAATTTTACTTACTTGTGCGCACTACCTACCTACTATATGGATATATATATATATATATATATATATATATATATATATATATATATATATATATATATATATATATATATATATATATATATATATATATATATATATATATATTGCTGAAATTAGCTCGAATACGAACATAAATTCAAGAGAGATTTCTGGTCCTGTCTTTGTATTTTTTATCTCAATTTATATTGTACTTCAATATATTATATATATATTGAATTTTTTTGATGTGCACTGTGTTGTCTACTGGCACAGTGAATTGTGTATTCTGTGAGTAATGTTATGACTTCATTATGACTTCCAAGCATATTTAAAATGACGTCATATGCATACACCTTATAGGGTGTGTGCATTCATGTTAAAGTCGACAAAGTAATGGAAACCTTAAGTACAAGAATGTTGACGTATGAAAAAAAAACACATTTTGCTATGTTACAAGGCTATGCAGTATTTTTGAGAGCATTGATGTTGTAAATATGTAGAATTACTATCTAAAATATGTGAGTAAAATAACACGAACTAATTAGATTGTACAATCTAAAACAAAGTTTGTCTTATTCTTAGCAATGTTATTCACTACTCCACTTTACCCACGAAATGCATTAAATATGACATCACCCGCCATCTTACACTAGCACTGAATTGTATTTAAACTTCTTTTAATTCAAAACGATTTTTTGCTAAACTGAATAATTTTATTATATCATTATGGCGTCCAAGTGTAGTGACGTCATATGCTTAAACCTTATTTTACATACTTACGTTTTAAGAACTGCCATTCTCCCCATGGTAACTGTTGGTTACACACCCTTAGATAATGTACATTTAGATTGCAAGGATGACAAAAATTTTTAAATGTGTTGCTAACAACTTCTACGCCAGGACTAAAATATTAACAAAATATCAGCGTCTGTGTCAATCGAATATCTCTGTTCGTAAATTAGGACTGGTGAAGTTAAACATTCACTTATACAATGTAGCAAGCGCAAGTTTGTGCATGTTATTTATAAATTTGATTAGTTTTCTAAACAAAACTGAAAGAACATTTCGAAGTAGATGGGTGGAGAAGTTGGCCTTATCGTTTTTTTCTGATATGTTATCTGTCTCTCCCTTCATCTCGTTTTGCTATTTGTAAGCCATGAATATTTAAAAAAAAATTTAATTTTTATTTTGCTCACTTATGTTATTTATATAACGCCTACTTATGGCTTTGACTGTAACGACTATAACATTAAATAAAATTACGCTATAAAAATTATAAATTTTTGTTGTACTGTTTTGTATTGTTATATAGGGTATAATAAAGGGTGGTAACATTCATATAGATTCCTTGCGTTGTGTCGCCATGTTTGTGGTGCTTAATACATTATCCAGCATAGGGAAGACTTTATTTCTAATAATTTTTCACACAAAAAAAGTTTATTAAAACTGAACGCATTTTAGAATCATTACAGCTAATTAGACAAGAATTTGATTGAGCTTTGAAGCTTTTTTTGCTCTTTAAAATATTAAAATGACGTTTTTCCTATGCAGGCTTATTTATTCCTTACCAACATAATGAAGCATCTTAAATATTGGCGCATCCAGTCAATAAAAGTTGACTCCATGTTGGATATTATAATATATTTATGTTATAAAATAAAGAAGAAGTCCAAATATAGCAATCTTTTATTTGATTTTAATTTTTTAATTCTTAAACTTTCTAAGTTTTAATTTTATATTAAGTGTTTTATTTTTAAATAAGATTACAACCGGTCTATATTGGGTAATGGTCTACGGTGCGCACCACCACCCCAAATGTAGGTCCGTAATGAATGCCTACTAATAACGAGGTCTTGTGTGCGCACCACCTAGGTGCGCACCACCTTGCATTAAGTCTACGGTGCGCACCAACTTGCATCAAGTCTACGGTGCGCACCACCTTTTTGAAACGTGTGGAAATTTGAATTTTCTAATTAACCATAGGTCTACGGTGCGCACCACCTATCAAGTCTACGGTGCGCACCACCTTTTTGAAACGCGCGGAAGGTGGTGCGCACCGTAGACTTAATGCAAGGTGGTGCGCACCGTAGACTTGATGCAAGGTGGTGCGCACCGTAGACTTGATGCAAGGTGGTGCACACAGTAGACCTGCGATCGCGCGGGGCAAAGTAGGCCTGCGGCCGCGCGGGGCAATTTGGAAAGGTGGTTCACACAGTAGACCCGCGGTAAGGTGGTGCACACAGTAGACCTGAGGTAAGGTGGTGCACACACTAGTTCGAGGTGCGGCGGTCGCGTGGCCGGACGGCACTTTTGGCTCCTCCCCAGGTGGTGCGCACCGTAGACCTACTACATATTGACTCCGCCTAGGTGGTGCGCACACTAGACCTCGTTATTAGTAGGCATTCATCACGGGCCAATTTTTTGGAAGGTGGTGCGCACCGTAGACCATTACCCTATATTGCATTCCTATAAAAGTTGACTACATGTTGGATATTTAAGAGACCGAATTAATTTTTTTTTTTGACAAAAATGTTACAAAAATATTTTGAGCAAAATGATGAGAAAATGTTGAATGTTTGGAAAATGTTGAAAATAGGTAAAATATTGTCTATTTATGTTGCTGCTATGATTGAACATACTTTAAAAAATATTTTTAATGTTAATTCTAAAATATCATTAAAAATAAGCGTATGTATTAAATAATAATAATTGGCTTGTAGTAATTTTGATATTTAATTTAAAATTCAAATCTTTTTTCTAAATATTTTTATTGTAAAACAAATGAATGAATAAACAATTTCCAAAATACTGTAGAAAATTTTAAAAGCTTAACGTGGTTGTCAGATGAAGGCGATTTTTATTCTAATTTCCAAAGCGCATACTATGATCTTACAATTGTTTCTTATAATTTTAATAAACTGATATTTCCTTCTTTTTTTTAAATATTGAGTTAACATTATTACATGTGACGTCATTAAAAATAAAAAACTAAAATAATTAAAAAATAAATCAAATTAATGCTTAAAATCTTTAAATTTAATAAACTACGACATTTAATACTCTTTCACCCACTTCCCTTTCACAGACATTAGCATGAGCGTCTTGTTTGAGCGACGCTCACGTGAGCGCGCTCAAAAATTGAGAGCGGAGCGGGAGCGTCGCTCAATAAGTAAAGTCGCGACCGTGAGCGCAAGTGCTAATAAAATACTGTGAGCAGAGCGACTTGAGCGTCACTCATTTTTTGCATTGAAGAATAGAAAATGAGGAACTAAAATGTAGTTAATTCATTGGTTCATTTTATGAACTATTAAAATATTGCAGATAAAAACCCTAATGCACCTGCTACCAGTTACATTTGCAGTATAAGACAATTCTAACAATTACTAATCACCACAAAGGTCAAGCTATTTAGACACACCCACTTTTTTAAGACTTGCGTGAGCGACACAAGAGGGCACTTCCTTCCTTCCTTCCTTCCTTCCTTCCTTCCTTC
>CASGGR010000014.1:0-45940 GCA_949318235.1 Ecdyonurus torrentis
ATTTCACTAGTTTTCTTTTTACATTTTTGAAGATACCTTATTTCAATGTATTAATGTGCAAAATTTCAGACTTTTCTTTCTTTCAAATTTTTAGTCACATTCTGCAGTACCTGATTTCCGCCTTAAAAAAATTCTCTAACAAAAAAAAACATAATATTCGTGTATACTAATGCTTCTTTATATTTAAAATACTTTTTGAAAATATAGTTTTTAAGTTTAAACGGTAGTCATTATGCCTAAAGACACTCTGTTTTTTTTAATTGTGATAATAATTTTTCCCAGTTGGTGACCTCTGGGCAATTTTTCTTCCAACGGATAAAAAAAGCTTTATTTCAAAAGCAGCTTTTTAAAGTTACGTTATAACGCTGTATTAAGGGGGGGGGGGGGGCGTTAAATACGCACCAAAAAAGCACCACCTATTAAAGGATTTATGATCTTAATTTTCATTTTAACAACAATTCAGCATGAAACTATTTAAAAATTTTGCTCAAAAGTACCCCAGTCCAGCGTCTACATCATTGGAAGGCTCCGTAAAAGTTTCAGGAAATTTAAATAAACCCTGATTGATTTTTGTGTGCAAAAAAAAATTTAAACGCTTTAAGTGCCATCTTGTATCAATTATATGCATTAAAAATCTTTGCAGTTTAAAGAGTTAAACCATCCCTACAAGTATTTTGATAGTATAATAAAAAATTGAGTACAAGGCTGAACCACGTCTGCAGTGTTGGCGACAATTTGGATGTTTCAGCTCAAAAAGTGTGGGCACAAAAAATTAATTCTAAACCACCATTGTATCAATTTAACACCCCTCCTTAATGTCGTTATAGCATACATGAAGCTAAATCAGATCACAAAAACTAATTATGCTGTACAACATAATAATAATTACACTATGTGTAATAAAATTACACATTCAAACTTCCCACATATAACCTTATGCCATATAAAAATTCTTTCACATTACCATCAGATCGTCTTTGTTATACTCTGCCATGTAGATTAAGAAATTCTAAGACATTATCAACTTTTAAAAGTGATTATAGGCGCACATATCTGAATGCCAAACAGCTTCGCTTGTAGTACTTTTTTTTCCTTTTATTATATTTTTTTTTATTCTTCATTACTAGTTTTTTTTAATTATTTTCCTTTTTCTTTTTCTTTTGTTCTCTTGCTTCGTAGTATTATTACTACTCTCATATTAGAATTATGTATGCAATCAAAGATTATCATAAATGTTTTCTGTTGGGGTAAGAGTAGGCCACACATATTGACAGGCTCTTACCTCGCCCTTTCATAAATTTGTATTTTTTTCTATGCATTTTTTATTTATTTATTTATTTATTTATTTATTTATTTATTTATTTATTTATTTATTTATTTATTTATTTATTTATTTATTTATTTATTTATTTATTTATTTATTTATTTATTTATTTATTTATTTATTTATTTATTTATTTATTTATTTATTTATTTATTTATTTATTATCTATGTAACATAGATATTAATAGCTGTATGCATCATAGCTAAAATTTGATGTATTTTATACACATTATGTTGAAAAAGAATTGACATAATTATTTCGTAGCTTTTTTTTTTTGGTCTGTGAGTATAGGATGTGTTGGCATGACGTCACATTGAATGCTTTTCAATGCTCTTCTTGAGTAGTTTAAGAAAAACGTAGTTTTTTGCTATTTTCTTTGAAAAATTAACTATTTTTTTTAGCTATTATTATATTTCTCACATACTTGAGATACTAATTCAACGTGGTTACAACACCAATGCTCTCAAAAATATTGGAAAGTAGATTTAAACTGACATAACTCAATAACATGGGTTGCACAAAAAATAACACATTTTGCCAGTTTAAAAACACAATGCAATATTTATGAGAGCATTAATGCTGTAAATAACTTGATTTAGAATCTCATGTGCTTGAGAAGAACAACAATAACAAAAATTTGCTAATTCCCCAAAGAAAATTACCTTACACGAAGTTTGTCCTATTTTAGCAATGGTGTTCAATGGAGTAAGCGCAATCAATATGACGTTTATAACTGTTTCCCTCCTTTAAACTTAATTATAGAATAATCAAAATCATAAATATATATATATATATATATATATATATATATATATATCGATGCTTACCCGTCGAAGTGAACGTACTACACTTTACAAATTTGGTGAAAAATGAACGATCTGCGTTTGGCGCTTCTACGCGTTTTAACATGAGAACTAGATGGGGGAACTTGGAATTTGTAAAGTCTAGAACGTTCATTTTTCCCCAAATTTTGAAAAGTGTAGTACGTTAACTTCGACGTGTAAGCATCAATATATATATGTATATATTATATTATAAATATATAATAAAAAAGTAAATGACTAAAAAAAAAAAGGACACAGCTTATGTGAGTGTATAAATTAGAGCCGTTAAAAACTCAAAATATTTTTAGACCGGTTTGACTAGAAACCAAGGCTTAGTTTTATATCAAGCTTAAACATGAAAAACGAGCCAAAGCTTGGAAAGCTCGAAATTTAAACCAAAGTTTAAAAACGAGCCTTCGAGCCTATGAAGAAAGAAGGTCAACTTTAGTATCAAAAATTGTTAGAAAATGATTGGAAATGCTTAGTGAGGAATATAACACGATAACATATACCTTAATAATACACAATATTTTATAATTTGAAAAGATTTTATTAGAGCAAAACTATTTATTACAACACCTTATATTTACATAATAATTCAATATAATATTTAGAATCATTCATAATTTTAATAAAAATGTTAAAAAGCTGTAAAAATTATTATACAATAGTATACAGTACAAAGTAAAATTTATTCACAGAAATTAAGCAATTAATATAATACATAAAACATATTTAAATTATAAAATAAAACAATATTAAAATATTAAAATAATCTAAAAGAAAATATAAAATAACTAACAAGGATAACTTTACATTTATATGGATTAAGTAGTACCATATAATTTTTAACCTATTTTAAATTTGTATGCTTTATTCATTATTAAAAGATATTCACATTTTATTAATAAGTAAACATGATAGACTGATATTTTTAATCTAAGAAAGTAAAAAAATTTTTAAGCCACATAATGAGTTACGTTATTCTTGATTTATTTTATAATATACATACATCGATATTTTCGCGTCAAGATGAAGCTGCGACACTTTACAATTTTCCGATAAATGAACGATCTACACTTTACAAAGTCGCGACTACCTGGGGCTTTTGCTATATTAAACAGGTAGATGAAGCTCCAGGTAGCCGCAAGTTCGTAAAGTGTAGATCGTTCATTCTTCGGAAATTTTTAAATTGTAGTAGATTCATCTTGACGCGAGAAGATAGATTTATTATAACTTTATAAATTCTGTATTATAAATCCATTACTCATTTAAAAAAAGCCTACCATTATGTTTTATATGTTTAATATATTTTTATGCTTTAATTATTTAGGAATTATTATTTTAACACCGTAAAGTTGAAATTTTTAAATCTGGTCAATGAAAACATACCTAACTATTATTACCATACCTAACAAACATTATTATAGTAAAAATTTATACATATATTTTGTTTTGCATAAATAAGAGTTCTGAGTAGAATTAAATTCGATCTAAAATACTTTGAAGTTTATTGTTGATTTCATTCATCCCTTTGTGTAAATTCATAATTTCTTGTTTTGTATTTTGAATTTCCCTACAGCAAAATTCTAATTTTTCATCATTCATAGCTTGTTTATTTAAAATATTGACAAACTCTTTTTTCTTTGATTTATTAACTATACTTTCATTCCTTTTGGATATCTTGTAAGCAAGGGATACTTCATTATTCTGCGAAATGAATATTTCATAAAAGTTTCTAACTTCTTTCACTGTAGTATTATGTTTTGCAGAAATAATGATTGTTGATATATAATTATTTGCACTTATTGGTGATTTTGTAGCTTTGCAGAATTTACTTATAAAATAAATAAATCTATCTTTTTTATTTTCGGATTTAACAACATTTGATTTGTTTAACCCGTAACATTTTTCATTTCGTTTAATTAATGACGTTCTTAGCAAAACGTTCTCTGACTTTGTGTACAGTTTGATATTTGACAAACAGCACCTAACATTAGCCTTCTCAATAATAAGTTTGGTATCACTGATAGCTAGAGCATTCAGAACATTCATTAGTACAATAGGCACTAAGATGAGAAATACAATGAATAATAGGCCACTTGCAACAGCACTTTTGTCAAATTTTATATTCTCCAGATTAAATTCGCCAAGCAACATAACTAATGTTTTGAAAATTGAATAAATAGGGTTTTTAAATTGTTCATCTTCATCTTTTAAACATTTACTTCTTTCTTCTTCTACTTCCGTTTGATTAGTTTGATAAGTTGCATTAATTTGATAAATTTCATTTGTTGAATAAGTTTCATTAATCGGATAAGTTTGGTTTGTTGAATAAGTTTCATTAGTTTGATTAGTTGGATAAGTACGAATACTTTGAATTTTTACTGCTATCTCTTGATTAGGTATACTTTGAACAAACATTATGTAAAAACCAAATGCGAAAGCTAATATAAATGCAGAAAAAACAAAAAGCAATTTCATTGTTTTAAATGCTACTTTTTTAAACATTCTAACATATATTTCTGCAGATGGATGTTTTCCCAAAAATAAAGTAAGGTCGATGTATGTTAATGCAATTGCAAAAGATGATATCCATTGATACGTTCTGTATTCCGTACAATCTAGTACGACAAAGATAGATATTTGAGACAATAATGCAAATATAATCAACAAAATTTCTATATAATTTTCAAAGTTTGATATATAGCTATGCCAAGAGACAACTTGAAATTGAACAATTTCTCTTATTATTAAAAATACCAATAATAAAACATTTATTGCTTGGCAAATGTAAATTGCAGTGTCAAAGTTAGAATGGTTCAGTTTCAGGTACACAAGACTTGAAAAGTTTGCTACAAAAAATATTCTTAATAATAAGTTAACAATAAATACAAACGCAAATTGCTTCCATTTTCGCAATAAAAAGAATGTAACAATATGAGAATTTGCTAAGATTTCATTAAATTTTCTATATTTGCTTAGTACATTGAATGGATCCATTTCAGGTCCAATTTTAATATCTCTTTCGTTGTCACAATTTTGAATAGGTTTTAGGAACTGAAAGTTTAAATTAAGAT
Organism: Ecdyonurus torrentis; assembly: GCA_949318235.1. Lineage (NCBI taxonomy): Eukaryota > Metazoa > Arthropoda > Insecta > Ephemeroptera > Heptageniidae > Ecdyonurus > Ecdyonurus torrentis. The sequence continues at coordinate 5,230 of CASGGR010000014.1, forward strand.
CATGTGATGTTAATTCTATTTTAGAACCTAAATATTCATCTAATATATTGGGTCTAAGATTTTCTGCAACAGTTTCATCAATGTTTAAGAATCCACCATTATCAAGTAATATATTAAGTAATATATTGTCTTTTTCAGAACAAATCTGAAGAGCAGTTTGTCCATTTTCATTTATTGCAGAGAGATGAATACATTGTTTGATTGACGTTTCTACTAGGATTTCCAAAATTTTTTGTTTTTCTTTTTTTAAAGATTGAACATTTTCTCTACCACAATGATAAGCAAGGTGATGCAAGAATGTTGAATTATTATTACAGAAGCGCAAGTCCAACTTTGATGTGTCCTGTGCAATAAGCTCTAACATTTCTAATTTTTCATCTTCTAAAGAAATAAGTATTGGTTCTTTACAACAGCCTGCCATTAAAGTTCTATCTGCTCCTTTATTAAGTAGATAACTCGTCACATTTTTAAGATTATTTCTAATTGCAAGTTGAAGAAAAGTGTACATTCCGTCATTGCTGTCTACCTTTACTGACTCTTCTAAATTCTTAAATGAAGCTAGGAAATCTTTCTCATTTTTATCATACAAGAAATTAAATAGTTCTGTTTTTTGACTATTTTTTGATAATTTGAATATTTCTAGTTTAACATCTTTCATATTCTGCTTTTGTTCTATTATTTTACGTGCAGTTGTTCCATTTATTTTAATGTCAATATCTGCCCCTTCCTGTATTAAATGTACAGTAATATCTTTCATTTCTTTTTCAGCCACATAATGCACGGGAGTTGTTTCCTCACCATGCTCATATCGCTGATTAATATCAGCTCCTAACTTTATCAACAAATCAATATTTCTTTTTAACATCATATTATCTATTTGGTTTTCATCAATATTGTTCTTTAAAACGTATAAAATAGGACACCCTGAAGTGTTATCTTTATTTTCTATACCTTTCAAATTAAACTGCAGTATATTTGCATTTTTTTCTTTGTAATGATTGACAGTCGTTTCTAGAAGTTCTTTTTTCCAAGTTGCCTCAAGCAAGATTTTAGATATAAAATCAAGAACTTCACACTGCGGTAGATTGTGTGTAAGAAGTTCCTTCAATATATAAACACTATCCTAAAAACAGAAATTTAAATAATGTTAAATATTCCAATTTAAAATAATGTTTTAATATATAATAATTAAAATATGCTTTCTTTGTCATAAAAATAATTTAATAATAAATAAATAATAAGCAATTGATTAAAACAAACACCCATAAAAATTATTTAAATTATATATATTAATTGAGGTAAAAAGCCACAAAAATGTTGAAATTTTTTAAAAATTTTAATAAATTTTTCTTGTATGTATTTAATTTTACATTTTTTTTCTTTATTTGAATCAGTGATAAAAATAAATATTTAAAACTTTTGCTAAATTTTTACAAGCATGTTTTGTTTCATGCAGCATAAATATTGCTACACGGAGTAATAAATTTTTATAGCATGTATAATAATTTGCACAGTATATAATTATATATTTTGTTCTTATTTAGAATTCTTTACGCTGGAAAGATTTAAAAGCAGCTCTTTTAAAATGTTTCAGAACGATCTGAAATGCAAATTGCTACGCAAAAAATGTAAACTAACATTTTACTATTTTCCTGAGTGTATCGGCTAAGGGATTTCGTTTATTTTAGGAACTACTAAGCAGCAACCAAACAAACGTGCGTCTGTCGTGCTTGCTTTTACCTGTCTCTAGGTTAAATAAAAAAGATGTATTTTAGTTCTTTTATACATAACTGCTAAATATATTAAAACTTTCATACTTTCTCTCTCTCTCTCTCTCTCTCTCTCTCTCTCTCTCTCTCTCTCTCTCTCTCTCTTTCTGTCTGTCTCTATCTGTTTAACTCCAGTTTTCTTTAAAATAATAATTTTTTTAAAATTATTATTAATTTTTATATATTATTGTTTAACATTTTTTTTTAAATTAGTTAGGTAATTTCAAAAATAATTTGAAGTTTTTTTTATAAATTTTTTTTTTCTATGAATATACAGGGTGTCTGTAAAACCTTTGAGGATGTTTAGACATACAGAAAATACACAAAACCTAACATAAAATTAATTTCGAATACATTTAATTAAAGCTTAGATTTGTACAATTGTGAAAATTTAAAAAGTTTTAAAATCCAATTATAAAATTAATGTGCTAAGGAGAAGCAGCAATTAGTGAGAATTTGTTGAAAATTTGTCGTTACAACAAATTTTTTGAAACGTTACATTTAGGTTTAATTGGGTATCGTTTACTGCGCGACACGTCCAAATGAACCTTTATCCTGCGCCACACATTATGAAGCATTTGTGGCGTGATGGAATGGCTTGCGGCGCTGTTTCTCTGCTTCAGCTTTTGCACTCCATTCACTGGTGTTTTGAAGGCTTTATCCTTGACGTACGGGGTCGAAGTCAGGTTATATTAAGAACCATTCAATAGCCTCATCTCAAACAAACCATCTACCTGGAAACTCCATATTTTGCCTTAGTCTGGCAGTTTGTGCTAAATGTGTTGGAGCACCGTTTTGCCGCAAAAAGAGATCATGACCCCACTCTGCCTGTGCTTGAACGAAGCAGCTAGGGAATTACATAATTCTCTAGCATATTCAGGTAACTATCGTACCAGTTCAGAAGGATCAGCCCATTTTCGTCAAAGAGCCAAAATTCAGGTGAGATAAGTACCTTGATATGCTAGAGAATTATGCAATCACTCAGTTGCTTCTAGCACAGGCAGAGTGTGGTTAAGACGTAGCTCCACCAAATTGGGCACATAATGCCAGAGAAACGCTAAGTACGGTGTTTCCAGTTAGATGGCTTGGTCAAGATGGAACTATTGCATGGGCCTTTAAGATGAAGCAGAGGATCACATTCACCATCTAGTCCACCACGCTGCAAATGCTCTAAAGTGTGGTGGTACGATCTAGAGGTTCATATAAACAAACATTGTTCAGCCCGATCGTTCAGCCCACGAAGAGATATCATAATGTAAAGTTTCAAAAATTTGTTGTGAGTAATGAAAATACAGTAGGCAATTTCTCACTTTTTCCTTTTTTTTCTGTAGCAGAGTTTATAATTGTTTGATCTTAAAAATGTTGAAATGTTTAAAATTGTAAAAATCTAAGCTTTAGTTTGATGTATAAAAATTTACTTCTAAATCTTGTGAGTGTTTTTACGTCTAAACATTCTCAAAAACTTTACGGACACCCTGTATATTAATTTAAATTTAATATAAAAATTTTGCTCATATTTTTTAATAATGACAAAAAGACTAATTGTAAAATAACAAAAATACAGGGTGTGTAAATTTATATTAGGGGCCGCCATGATGGATAAATCATTACATGTGTTGGTATATGACTAATCAAGCATAACTGTTAATTACTTTAGTACGGCGTCCAAGTGCATAAAATATAACATTATCTTGATATATCCTCTACCCTATACATATATAGATTTCTATAACTTCTACAATTAACTCATTTTTTTATGAAACTTGCTCCATTCATTATACTTTTTCCTCTTCTATTTTTCGCTAAATTTGTAATAATTTTGGTAATAAATAAATTTATAGTTATAAAATTAGCAAAAATGAAAATTGTAATGACAGAATGTGTCGCTAAATTTTGTTTACTTATTTTTATATTTTAATGAAAACAATATTTTAATATATTTAAAAAAAAAAAAAAAAAAGAAGTTAAAGCACAGTATTTTTTAATTTAAAAAAAATTTGTTTTTATATTTTTATCAAGTCATCGAGCAAGAGTAACATAGTTGTTCTTTTCTATTATTATTTTCAACTTTAAATTAACTTTTAATTAAAATTTATATTAGAAAATTAAACTGTTATAGAACAAAGTATAAGTTAATGGAACAGAAAACGAAATAGTGAAATAGTTATGGAAGATGGTAAACACATTTTTTATATGATTTCTCGCTTATAATTGATTTGCTTGTTTTTTGCATGCATGTAAGTTATTAAACAAAAATAAAACTTAAAAAAATGTGTTTCAGAGCTAAAATTAAAAATTTCAAGATCTTGTGTGATCGTTTGATCGAAACAAATGATTACTAAACTAGACACAACAGTTAAACAAATAGAAACAAGGAGTTGACTCATCTCTTTTGCACGATCACTTTTATATCGTTCTCAAACTTTTCGCCAGAGTTTTAAATATAATATATACATAAATATAAAATAAAAAAAAATTTATACATGCGTAGATTTAGTTAAAAGTACTTTAAAAATCTGCAAGAGTGTATTAAAAAAAAGGAATTCATAAATGACAAGTAATTTGGGTAATAGGACAGAAATTATATTTTCATTCCACCTACTAATTTTCATTTCTTTATGATTTAACTTGTAGTGACCAGAATAGTAACAATTAGAGTTAGGCAGAATTACTAATTTTTCTTAAATTAGAATTCATATAAAGTAACAAAGAAAGAAGAAATGGCGTAGTAAAAGGTACAAAAACATAATAAAAATAACTAAGTAATTATATGATATCATAATAAATTCTTTAAAATTTAATATTTAAAATAAAACACACTTACATTTTCCAATATTAACTGAAGTAGAGGTTTGGCTAGACATTTAATGTTATCACCATTGTTGTCACAATATAACTGGAGTTTCTCTTGAAACTTATCAGTTTCATCTTGTCTTATTAATTCTTCAAAATTTTCCTTTACAATTTCTTCAGCTTTTTGAAGCAAGCCAAACATATGTTTGCCTATTTTATGCCTATAAAAAATAGTGGTAATTAGTTTATTATTGCAAGTGTTTAATCGCACAAGTTAGTGATCTTTCTATCATTTAACAATTGCTCCAAATAATAAGTATTGCTACAATTTTATCCATGTAGTTTTCAAGAAGATTTGATTAAAGGTGAGTAAATTAAATTGCAGCCTATTTTGTCAAGTGCCTTTTTGAATATGATCAGCGTATATATATATATATATATATATATATATATATATCAGTGGCGTTCGGTGCCTATTTTTAGAATTCAAATGATTATAGCGCCGAATTTTAACGATCGATTTTTTAGAAATTTTGGAATTTTGTAGTCAAAAAGTCAAAATTATGAACACTATTTTTTATTTTTTTGTAATTGGAAGTTAAAGGTCCCAAAGGGCCCCTTAAATAGAAAAATTGAGGTAATTTTTTACTCTTCTGATCAGAAAGGACACTGAAAATTAAAAAATCGAATAAGAACTAAATTTCAGGATAAAAGAGTTTTGATTAAAGCGCAAAACCGCAAAATTGGTCTTGATTTGTTATGTGGGTCTAATTAGGGACACTTCGAAGTCAAAGTATTTTTAAATTGAAACAAAAATTAAAAATTCAGCTAGAAAAACGAAAACTATAAATTTTGTATTTTTTGGGGTGTCAATTTCAAAAATCACATTTTGGGCTTCCCAATTCTCCCCAAAAGGGCCCAAAGGGGCCCTATTTTTTTTAAAAAGCAAGATATCAAAAATCTAACTGCAGAAATCGATTTGTAATGGCCAAAAACATAGGAATCAATAGATTACACACCAAAATTAGCAAAAGTTTCAAAGAAATTTGATATAAAGGGATGAAAATAAAATAAAATTGCATAAAATCACATTATTTTTAATTATTGGCGATGCTATTTTTTGAATTTTCGCGCCACATGTTAAAAACTTATTGAAATATGTTTCATAATGTGTGTTTTTAAGTATACATAGTTTTTGAGTCTCAAGGTTAGCTTTTATGTTCAATCAATTTCATGAATACAGAGAAAATTGCGAAAATCCATTTTTCTCGATAGTAATGCAACTGTCACTTTTTGAATTTTCGCGCCTCGTATTTCAAACTTTCCTGTAATATGGTGCATATAAGTGTCCCTAAGTACATCAAGTTTGGTTTTGTTATCTGTGTAACTTGTTTTTATTTTGATTTTTAAACTTGAGCGGTTCCCCGTAACCTACTCGAGGTGCCACCGCTTGGCGTGGCACCCAGCAAAAGTTGCAGAGGTCCCATTCCAAAACTTGGCACACATCTTAAGGACATTATGGACTAAAAAATTATGCAAAAAAAGGACCAAAAAAAATACGTAAATCGGCCATGTTTCCACTTTTCCGTTTTGAACGCAGTTCATTGACATTTACACGAGATCAAAGTCATGGGTCACCCATCATAAATCTAGGCTATATCAATGGTCATAACATACGCCTAGTTTTGTTTTTCTATTATAATTCATCTAGGAGTAATTAATGGTTTTCCCAAGCAAAGTCAGGTAAAATAAAAATTATAAATTCCCCGATTTTTCTGGAAATTTTCAAAATTTTCAAAATTTGAGAAAATAATTTTCTCTAGGCCCCATACCCGATGTTTGAACCAAATTTGAGCGAAATCGTCAAATGTTTGGCAGATGACCTTACCAGTCCACGTGAACAACGTCATATATATATATATATATATATATATATATATATATATATATATATATATATATATATATATATATATATATATATATATATATATATATATATATATATATATATATATATATATATATATATATATATATATATATATATATATATATATATATATATATATATATATATATATATATATATATATATATATTCTAAGGTAATTATATGTATAATATCCGTATGTAGAAGGGATGATGATTGTATGAGAAACGTTCAAACGTTCTATTTCGTGCGTGTATTATACGTATATCTCAAGACTCAAAGTATATGTATTGCATAAATATTCAATACGTATAGAAGGTACATAATATTTATTTAATCAAATTGAAAATTGAGTAAATATAAAAACTAAACTTACAGACAACTTAAACATTATCGTCTTGTATAAATCTTATCTTATTTGATAAAAATTAAAAGATTACAAACTGTGGTATGAAATGACTAACGTATATATTTTTATTGAACCTTTTTATTAGAAAATAATATTCTATTTTTGCATTTATTCTTTAAATAAATTATAAATTTGACGAATGAACACAAAATGACCATTTCCTTAACTCTCGTTTTTTTGTTATAATATGAGAAGGTATAACGCGTGCTTATGCTTTAAAACTATAAGTTGGGGTTTGGACTCTTTTGTAGATTTAGTATTTTAATTCTTTGATCAAAAGTACTTTTTTTTAAATATTTAAGATTTTTTACTATAACATCCAAATTTAAGTTTGCGTTTAAATAGTGACGAGAGAGTAGGTAGGGGTATTGCATCAAATATTTACTTTGGTAGTTTTGTAATTAGTTTAGTTAAAAAGCAGAGTGATCAATTAAAAATGAAGTGTTGTTTTTATAGTAATTGTGATCTTTAACTGCATGATTTTTAATTTCACAATAAATTTCAAGCAAAAACCGCACTTAAATAGAGGTAATCTGATTTATAGAGACCATGGTTGTTGGCAAAGTAGAATAATAGTAACACGTTTTCTGTTTAAAATGTCCCCAAAAATATTTTATTATAATAAAAAAAGGGCGAACATTCATGTAAATGTCACTTTCATAAAATTGGAAAATTGTAGCAAAAAAGTTAAAATTCCAATCTAAAATAATATGTTTAATTTATATCACAATATTAAAGAAAATGTAAAAAGCTTTGTTTTGCTTTGCTATTTTAGTTTTAATATATTGTAACCCGCGCGTCCTAAATATAAATGTAAATAATAAAATATTTATCAACAGTCCTCTTTACGTGAGCGCGTTTAATTAAGTACAAAATATACTTCTTTATTATTTCACTGCACAAAAAGTGCAGCATTGAAACATTTATGCTCTTTGCAAGAAAAAAAATTGAAACATGTAATATCTTCGCTACTGCAGCTTATGAAATTAATGCAAACTTCGCGCAATTAATAATTGAAATATCTACAAGTTTGCGTTCCTACATAAATATTTTATTGGGAAGGTAAAAAGTCATTAAAAGCTATTATACGTATTATTTTAAATAATATTTAGCTACTTAAATTGAATATTAAGTAAATAAAAAAATTAAATTTACAGACAACTTAAACACTATCCATTGTACAAAGCTCAAATATTTATAGACTATTCAAAATTTATTAAGCTGTATAGCAAAATTATTGAAACATTTTTATCGCAATTATGGTAATAGCGAAAAATTTTATAACTGAAATTACTTTTGTCCATAAGAAATACATTGACCGCGATTCACAATTTTCAACCTCAACAGGTACTAGAGAGGTCGTGTGCCGAAGGTTAGAAAAAATAGAACAAAGGATGCGCGATTATATAAGAATTTTTTTTTTCATGATGCGAGGGGTCGCTAGCAAATTTTACTTTTATAAGAAGAGAAATCTCGAATCTAAAGAATAACATTTAAAATAATAGTAAATTCCTACTCATCTCTCTTGTCATATTAACTCAAATAAATTAAGTTTTTTTTTTTTTTTTTTTTTTTTTTTTTTTTTTTTTTTTTAGAAATTAAATAAAGTAAAAATCTAAATTTAAAATTTCTACTACGTACGGCATAGCCGTTTAGCAGAATGCATTTTTTTTTGTCATGATATTTTTAATTTAAATTATTAAATTATATTCAAATATGCATATTTTGATACATAATTTCTCTTGCAGATCTAAAAATCTTTCAGAGGTAGATATTTGCAATATATATATGGCATTACAAATTACAGAGATGATATATTTTATACTAGATTTTAACAATTACCATTTTTATATAATGGCGTTATTTAGTACTGCGTTTTTTTCTTTTCTTATCACACTACACGCGTATTTTTTACACCTTTTATATATTTATTTAGATTAGCTGGTGTTTATTATAAGGACATGAATGAAGCATCAAAAAGGCCACATTGTGTTATAATTTATAATAATAATTAATGTAAGAAGGCAAAAAAGCTTTTAAGATCCCTTATTTTTTATCTTATACCTAACATTATTTTTCTTTGCGAAAAAAGGTCCCGTCTTTATTTTTGTAACCTCTCAGTGTAATAAAATTTTCACTCCAATGTGATCGACTACTCAAGAGGTGACCTATTATATATTTTATAATATGCAGATGTGCAGGTATGCAGATGTCCCAGACCCGGTACGGCTGTCCATGCTAAATCAAAACTTTAATTACGAATTACAATTAATGCAATTACAATGCGCTCAATTTTTTTGTCAGGATGTAAGTCAACGCATTTGAGGAAGTAACAAAATTCCTTAATTTTTGAGCAATTACAAAAAACTTTAAATTAAAAAAACTAACTCAAAAATGAGACAGACCCTGTCCGTGCGCTTGAGGGTTAAAACTATAAGTTGGGGTTTGGATACTTTTGTAGATTTAGTATTTTAATTCTTTGATCAAAAATACAGTTTTTTTTCAATTTTTAAGAGTTTTTACTTTTACATCCAAACTTCAGTTTGCGTTTAAATAGTGACGAGAGAGTACCTAGGGGCTTTGTTGCATCAAATATTTACTTAGGTAGTTTTGTAATTAGTTTAGTTAAAAAGCAGAGTGAGCAAATAAAAATGAAGTGTAAGTTTTATTGTAATTGTGGTCTTCAACTTTTTAATTTAATTTCACAATAAATTTCAAGCAAAAACCGCACTTAAATAAAGGTAATCTGATTTATAGAGACCATGGTTGTTGGCAAAAGAGATAATTAGGAAAATGTTTTCTGTTTAAAATGTTCCCAAAAATATTTTATTATAATTTAAAAAAGGGCGCAAATTCATGTAAATGTCACTTTCCAAAAAATTGAAAAATTGTAGCAAAAAATTAAAATTTTAATCTAAAATAATAATGTTGAATCTATATCACAATATTAAAGAAAATGTAAAAAGCTTTGTTTTGCTTTGCTATTTTAGTTTTAATATATTGTAATTCGCGCGTCCTAAATATAAATTTAAATAATAAAATATTTATAAACAGTCCTCTTTACGTGAGCGCGTTTAATTAAGTACAAAATATACTTCTTTATTATTTCACTGCACAAAAAGTGCAGCATTGCATAAAATTCGTATGGAGTATTCGAGGCGACGGAATGAAGGGATTCTCAATTCGAGAGCAACTTGAGGTGTGACGCCGACACCTCAAGCTACACATATATTTTTTAATTACATATTATTCCAAATTTGATGGCTAAATTTTAAGTGTAAAAAAGTATATCTTTTTTATTGTAGAAAGAATATCTCCAAACTGTGAGTAGGATATCAAAGATTTACGAGGACGAGACCGGCGGCAGAGCTAAGATACTACGGTTGAGCGGCGTAGAACGAAGAGGTGCACGGGCGTTCGTTATCACATTCATATGTTAGCTTACAAAATTATACTGAAATACAAAATTGAAATTACATAAATTATAATCTTTAGTTTAAGTTTTTATATACAAAATAGCACTTTTTGTTTTACAACTATTATATTATCAAAACAATTAAAGAATTTTAATACAGAAAAATTGCTAGTTAAGTTTAACATTTTTGTAAAAGTGCTAAATTTTAATTTTGTAGATATTTCAACATGTTAATAGTTTACTATGTTCACTATCATCTTCCACATTTACTTTAGATTGGGAAGCATCGTTGTCTGCAGTATTTGAAGGTTTAATTGGTACAATGATTTGTTCTGAAGCACTAAGATTAAAAAAAATTAAATGTTGTTAAAGAACATCTCTTAAAATTAAGTTTAAATTTTTTAATAGTCTTAAAACATTTTAAAATGTTTCTGTTATTTTTTTTATGTTACTTAAAGATATTGCTAAAGGTTTAAATTTTAATTTTATTAAACATTATTAATCAATGTATTTTAAAAAATGTGAAATAACTCAAATTTTTATAATAAATATTTTCATCTTTTTCTTTTTATAAATTTAAAATTGTAATTTAGTTAAAATATGACCAACAACTTTCCTACTTATTAATAAGTAATAAATAATTACTTATTCAGCTAACTAGAAATTTTTCATTATGTTTATGTTATTTACGTTTTTGTATGGTTATATATAACGAAGGCAAAGCGGAAATCTGGTTCTTTGGTACATGGTACATGTGCATACTTCGCAGACCAGATTTTAAAACACGTGTATTCACTGCAATTGCAAAATTTGAAGCAAATAAAAATTAATACTTGTAATTTCTTCACTACCGCAGCTTATTAAATAATTACGAACTTCGCGCAAATAATAATTGCAATCTACAAATTTTGCGTCCCTATATGAATATTTTATTAGGAAGTTTAAAAGTTATCAAAACCTATTGTACATTTTATTTTACATAAAATAAACTATTCAAATTGAGTGAACATAAAAACTATCCTTATAGACATCTTAAACAATACCCAGTAAACCATGTTATACGGAAATATATATGGCAAGTACTTTTTTTTATAAAACTACGAGAAAATACATGTTCATAATTTCTGCATGTGCTTTCATGTAGTTTACAAAAATTTAACTGAAAGTATTTAACATGTACATGAACAGCGCTTTTAGGAAAATGCTTGGAAAGTGTTTTTTTATTTTTACCTGCATGCACATTGAGATTCCAAGTGCCAGCTTGGCTGGCAATTGAGGGGAAAAACTTTTTATAAATATTAAAAAATCACAAGTGCATGTGAAGTGCATGCAAAGCAAACGTTGAAGAAAGTACTTGCAAATCACATGACCCAGAGTGACAATCCTACATGGGTCAAGTACTTGTAGCAAGAGCCATAGAATTCTGATAGGAAATTGGAAAATGTACTGGAAAATTAACTTTCCGGGTAAAGTGTAGTTTACTGGGTATCATCTTGTATAAATCTTAACTTAATTGATAGAAATTAAAAGGTTACAAACTGTAGTATGAAATGACTTACGTTTATATTTTTATTGAAACTTTTTATTAGAAAATAATATACTTTTCTTGCATTTATTCTTAAAATAAATTTATAAACTTTAACGAATGAACACAAAATTACTTTTTCCCATCGTTAACTATATTTTTTTTTATGAGCAGGTATAAGTCGTTCTTTTAATTTAAAACTATAAATTGAGCTTTGGACTCTTTTGTAGATTTAGGATTTTTATTTTCTGATTGAAAGTATAATTTTTTAATAATAAAGATATTTTACTATTACATCCAAACTTCAGTTTGCATTTAACTAAAGACGAGAGAGTACGCAGGGGTGTTTGTTGCCCAAAATATTTAATTTGGTAGTTTTGTAGTTAGTTTTTAAAAAAAGAAGATTGAGAAATTAAAAATAAAGTGTTACTTTTATTATAATTTTGATTTTCAAATGATTTTTTTAAGTTCACAATAAATTTAAAGCAAAAAACGCACTTGATTAGAGGTAATCTGATTCATAGAGACCATGGTTGGTTGCAAAGTGGATTAAAAGGAAAATGTTTTCTGTTTTTTAATGTAACTAAAAGTATTTTATTATTATTTGTAAAATGGCAAAAAATCATATAAATGTCACTTTCAAAAAATTGAAAAATTGTAGCAAAAAGTTGACAATTCAATCTAAAATATTAATAATTATTTCATATTCCAAAATTAAAAAAAAAAATTGTAAAATCCTATGTTTTATTTTGCTATTTTAGTTTTAGTATATTGTACTGAAATACAAAATTGAAAATACATAAATATAAAATCTTTAGATTAAGTTTTTATATACGAAATGGCCCTTTTTGTTTACAAATATTATTTTATTATCAAAACAATTATAGAATTTTAATAGAGAAAATTTGCTAGTTAAGTTTAACTTTTTTTGTAAAAGTGCCAAATATTAATTTCTTAGATATTTTAAATTTGTTCTGCGCAAAGTTTAAAGTTTTTTCATAAGCTGCAGCCGCGAATAAATCACACGTTGCAATTTTTATCTCCGCAGAGGGCGTAGATGTTTTAACTTTTGCAGTTTCCAAAAATTGAGCCGTTTGCACATGTACCAGATAACCGCATGGCCGTCAATATGTCAATACAGTTTCACTTATATATATATTTATATATATATATGTACATATAATTAAGATTTAGATAGCGAACAGATATGTTAAAGGATCAAAATAACATTCAACTTGATATTTATCACGTAATTACATTTCAAAACACAATACTTACCTTGATTCTTTTCCAGGACTTTTGTTGGTATCTTGTATTAGTTCATCATGCTCACTATCATCCTCCACAATTACTTTATGATGGGAAGCATCTTCTTCTACAATAATTGAACGCCCAACTGGTACAACAATTTGTTGTGGACAACTAAGTATAAAAAAATTAAATGTTTATAAGAAACATATCTAAAAATTTAGTTTTAATTTAATATTATTTTTAAATCTTTTTAAAAAATTTCTGTTATCTTCTTTCTAATAATTCAAAATATAATGTAGTAAAAATCTAAACAACAATTTTATTACTTACTTCTTAATCAGCTTATTATCAATTTGTCTTTGCATAATTGTTTATCTAAAATATATATATATATATATATATATATATATATATATATATATATATATATATATATATATATATATATATATATATATATATACATATATATATATATATATATATATATATATATATCGATACCTCCGCGCCAAAAAGAAGCATCTACACTTACCAGATTTATGGTGAGTGGAGCATCTGCACTTTCCACCGTGAAGTATCTGCAATGTTAAGTGAATGGTCGTTAGTCCACTCACCAGGCTGCGGTGGAAAGTGCAGATGCTCCACTCGTCGCAAATCTGGAAAGTGTAGATGCTTCTTTTTGGCGCGAAGGCATCGATATATATATATATATATATATATATATATATATCTATGTTATATATATATATGTATGTATATATATATATATATATATATATATATATATATATATATATATATATATATATATATATTCATGTATATATCATATATATATATATATATATGTATATATTTATATATATATATATATATATATATATATATATTTATATATATATATATATATATATATATATATGTTTGTATAGGGTTTATGAAGATGACGTCATATTTATTGCGCTTGGAGGCAATACTGGAGTAGTGTATAACATTGCTCAGCTTAGGACAAACTTCATTTAAGCTTATTTTCTTCTTTTAGAAATCGGTTATTTGGTTACATGTATTTTTTTTCTCACATACCTGAGATACTAATTCAACCTATTTCTAGCATCAATAATCTCAAAAATTTTGCTTAGTTTTTTTAATCGTTGACTTTAACATGAATGCATAGACCCAATATATAAGTGTGTGAGTGTGTGTATGTTTGTGTTGGTGTGTGTGTGTGCGTATGTGTGTGTGTATGTATAAATGTGTGTGTGTGTGTGTGTGTGTGTGTGTGTGTGTGTGCGTATCGATACAGTGGCAGTTAAATTAATAGTCTACTTTTAGAAAGGATTCTTACTTTCACTTTTTAACATTTTTGCAAAAGCTATAGAAACACGCATTTTGATATATATTTATTTAATTTTTGGCCAAAAAATATACTTAATACTAGAACTCTTTTAATATGTGTTTTTTACCTGTTATTTTGATAAATATAGTCGCAAGAAAGTAAGGGAACTTTAAATCGATACTAAACCCTAAAAATGAGAACTTTTGTTCTCTTCTAAAACATTTCAGTAGTAATCAGTTGTTTATTTGACTCTTTTAAGTGAGCGCCGCGAGAGTAAAGATATAAAGTACACGCCTCTCTACTATGAGACTAAAAAATACGCACCCCTTGCTCTACCTGCTAAGCTTACCACAGATGGTGTACAGATTTTTTACTCGCACAGTAAATCTGACGTAAGAGATTTCCTTTTTACCCTAGCGTATTTTCCTTATGCCGTAGGATAGAAAAGAATTATAAACGGCTGATTTCTAAGGAATTGTTAAAGAAAAAATAAAAAATTACTTACTTTTAGGATTGAGCGTCGCTTTAAGCAAAGTAAGCTTAAAGTAGTAAATACTTTAAGGATCAACATGATCGATGAGTTTTTTGGAATAAATATCAAAATATATTCATTAATCTTCTACTGTGCCCATCTTATATAAATTTGCAACTATTTTTTAATAAATATTTTATTATAAAATTTTTTTATTAATTTTCGTTAATAATAATAAAATGAAATAAATTCATATGTTTTAATCGTCATTGTGTAAGTTTTTAATATGAGGTAATAATATACAATTTACATATTAATTTGAAGCCATAGAATACATAAAACAAAATTTACTTTTTATTAAATGAACAAGAAATGCGTTCCTTTTTCAACTATAAGCAATTTTCACCAGTGTGTTACTTTAGACGGTAAAAAAATATGAATATACTGTAAAAAAATACTTTTTACGTTTTTTTTTTATTTATGACGTCACAAACAATAATTTTATATCGCTAACTACGCGTCTAAATGGGGACAAAGCAATTTTCATGAATCGCGCGAGTGGTGAATATACACCTTTTACGGCCGTCGCGAGTAATATGTCATGTGCTAAGAGCACAGCTTTTTCGCCACTCGCGGCGGCCGTGAAAGGTGAATATTCACCTCTCACGCGGTTCAGGAAAACGCATGAACCCATTGCTTTTTCCCCATTTAGACGCGCGGCCAGCGATGTGCAAATGTTGTGCGTGTTGTATAAATCCACATTTTTTATAACAGCTACACAGCTACAGTTGGTTTTGAGACAAACTAAGTTATTTATGTAAGTCCCATCAAATATTTTGAGATATATTTTGGAAATGTTTATCACTGGCCACTTTATGTTAAAAAAACTTTTAGTACCTATAAATGATATCTTTTGTCAATAACGAGATGAAACAAGGATTTTGTCTCGCATGTCCTGGAAGTTCGAATGTGTTTTCTCCTACTGAACGATTTACTTCAATCAGAGAAGTAAGAAGGGAAGATCCTGATTCTTGCCAACTTTTAAGAAATTGGCTTATGTGATTGCTGAAAATCGAGCTAGTAATGCTACAACTCATAGCACTTTCATTCTCTGAAACAAATAAAAAAGCAAATTGGGTTTTTAATATGACGAATCATGTGCATTTTAATTTCTTCAGTCACAGTATACAAAAATTAATCAAAAAAACGCAATTGAATTCACGAAATTAATTATGCTATTTAAAGTCTTCTAAAGTCCGTAGAAGTTACCTAATTTATGAAATTTTTAAGCTTTTTAGAGTGGTTAGAAGTTTCGCAAAAGAAAGAAAACATTTTTTTACCAAAATAAAATATTTTTTTCATTCTAAGAGCCGCACGAAAACGTGGAAAATATTTATGACACTAAAATAAATAATTTTTAAGAAAAATAAAGACTCGAAATGTTTTTTAAAATAGCTTTATTTATTTTTCTATTATTATTTTATATAGAAACAAGTATTTGTGTGTCATGAATGAAGATTAATTAAATTTAAAAATAATACCTTAATACATAGTATTTGTATATTATCTGATAATATTGTGTATAATAATAATTAGATCTAACTTCAGTATAGGGTGCATCGATGTTCTCGCGTCAAGATGAAGCTACTACACTTTACAAATTTTAGAAGAATGAACGATCTACACTTTACAGATGTGCAGCTACCTGAAGCTTTTGCTATATAAAACAGGTGTGTGAAGCTCTAGGTAGCCACGAATGTGTAAAGTGTAGATCGTTCATTCATCGGAAATTTGTAAAGTGTAGTAGCTTCATTGTGACGCGAGAAGATCGACATGTTTTGGTTTTTTGCTATTTTATACTATTATTTTTTTGAAATTAAATAGAATGTTTTTAAAACTAACCATTATTATTAACTTGTATCTACTCTTTAATGCTTAAAATACCTCATAAACTCATAAATGAAGGGATATTTTCTAATTATATTATCTCAATATAATTTTCGATTTTTTCCTTGTATCTGATGTCTACTATATTGCATCTTAAGGTCTATGGAGTAATTGCAATGTTGGATAACTCAATAACTTGGTTGGCATAAAAATATCTAATTTTGCTCATTTAAAAACACTATGCTATATTTATTTTTTAGAGAAAAAGCATGTTTAATTAGTATATTAAGAATGTGATAAAAATATCAAGAAAAAAAAAGTTACTTTTTTTTAATTAAAATTGTCGTTCATGAAGTTTGTCCTATGTTTAGCAATGTTTTTTAATACCCCAGTATGGATTCAAAGCAAATTAAATTTGACGTCATGCGCAAACAGATACTTACAGATCTTAACATGCGCAAACAAATGTTTTTAGAGGTTTATTGATTCAAAAAATATTTATAGTTAAATAATAAAACAATACATACCAACGCAAGCAAATGCGATCAAAGCATTTTTCATATATTTTGATGCTCTGATTTCCATCTGAAGATTACTTGCACTTCCCTTAAACATAGAATTATAAATGTAAGAATTTGTGGTAGAAAGTTGTGTGAATTTAAATTCAACACGTCTCTTTAAAATCGGGGCACAAATGTAAAATTTAAGAACGTCTTGATTTCATTAAAATCAATTGTAAATCTAAAAACATTTATAAATAATTAATAAAACTAATTTAAAAGTTGTCTGGAGCATGTACGTATATATTTTTTTAATAATTAAATTAGGTTTGGCTTAGCCACGACACAAATATGTTCTTTGTTTAATATTCATAGCTCTTTTCAGAAAAGTCTCGTAAGTGATATTTCTTAATTGATTTTAAAATCGTATAAATTGCGTCATCTTCCGCCTGTGACGTAACAGCCGCTATATTGTTTTTTTTTTGTAATAGAAGCTCATATTCGGCCTAAAAACATAAAGTTAAAAACAATAGGACAGCTGAGAAAAAATCAGGTGTGCTGATGTTGTTTTTAAAACGAGAAAAAGTTTTAAAGGATGTCTGGCGTAAAAGTGAAATTTTTGGCTATTAATTGATTACTGTGACTTAATTAGACTTATACCACTAAAAAAAATCGAAAAAATACCATTAATTGGATATCTTTCTAATTATTAACAAAATTCTCGTGAAGTAGAGCCTACTTCACGAAAAAAGTGCACAACGGCAACAGCGCTCCCTATATTCTATGCTAGATTTGGTGACTTTTTCTGATTGGCCTGAGATTCCGCCGTCACCTGAGAAATGACCACTGAGAAAGGGTTGAAAAAAATAACAATGCAAGTACCGCTAGTACTCGCATTGTTATTTTTTTATTTCGCACACCTACCAAGATTTGGAGGGGCTAAAATATACTTGTTGCAATGCAAGTACCCACTCAGATAAAAAAAATAATGCAGAGTTTTACCTGAGACTGACTGAGGTAACTCGTTACTTTAGTGTGCAAGCAATATATATCTGAAAGAGGGAGAATTCCCCTATTTCTAAAATAAATTTCTCCTACTTTTTATTATTTCTTTCAAAATATTTGTTCCAATGTTGCCGATGTCTGAAAATCTATTTTAGTTAATTATCTAGTTATTGGGTTAATAATCGAAAATTTTGAATGAAACTTTGTGAGTTATTATTTAAAATTAGCTTGCTTTAGTTTACAACAAAAATTAGACATTTTTTTATGACGCCAGACATCCTTTAAATAAATTATAAGATATTGACATTATTTTTAATAAACGACATTATGAACAACATTTGGCACTTTCTGATATTATTTATTTTATTTATTTATTAAGATACTTGTAAGCAGATTATTAACGTGAACAAAAAAAACTTTTTAATAGTTTTTTCTCTTTCTTGAACCCCAAAGAAAACAAAATGATACACAAATGTTCACAGCTTGAATATAAAAAACACCCATTTTAAGGAAAGACGAGTGTTACCTAATATCACATAAAACCAATGAGAATCACGGAATTTGCAACACTAATTTTAACAAACACGTTCTCTATGTTTCAGGACTTCCAAAAATAAATAGAACTCTAAGAAAGTTTAGAGGTCCTACATACGGGACAAACGCCAGATAAACTTGCCGGAGACCTCGCGTAGAATAATAATAGTAATAATAATTATAAAAAAAATATATAATATCTTTTATTCGTACCGATCCTAATTTAGGTTGCTTTATTACGATTTACAAATTCTTATATTAATTTTTTCTACCCATCCAAGTACTGATTACGCTCGACGTTGCTTTACTTCAGTGATCACGTGATCACCTATGCAGCGGCCTGAAACATTCTGACAAAGCATTAGTATGCTAATGCTTTGACTTAAAGCATGTTTTAACACTTGGAGTTTGTTATTTATATTGATAAAGAAATCAGTTGCGATTTAAAAAATACATGTTTGACGTGGCCGCGGTAGAGCGTGTATCGTGCTGCCTGTCTCAAACGAGGCGCGCGTGACGTCATCTAGGCCCAATTTGCGAGCGCAGCTTTGGCCTTTCCATCTAAAAGAAGGTTTGCTAGTATCGCTGTAAGTCTTCAAGGGCCCATCCCACGGAATTAAAATTTTTTGTAAAAGCTTTCAGAATTCGAAAACCGTTTTAAAATATTGCAATTCATTCTTGAGTTATCACAGTGCAAACAGAGCGAGTTAAGCGTGGAAGATCCGTTCGGTGCACAAGCAGTAAAAAGCTAGGGAAGGGAAGAAGTGTAGCAAGGAGTCTGTATAGCACAACAATACAAAGCATGAAAATTATGACCCGAAAGACCATTTTATTTGACCTTGATCAAATTAAGATAGGGTCGTGAAACTTGACGGGCGTAGAGATAACCCCTGTTCTTTTAAGTTCCGATGTTCGTAAACCCTGAATTTTCCCATTTTCACCATATTGAAGGGGTAGAACAGGGTTGAATTTCCCACTGTTTGCGTTTTGAAGGTGCAATGAGAAACTTAAAAAAAAAACAGACCACACGGAGCCTGTAATGAAATGAGTACCTATGGCAGTGTAAAAAAAATTAAGAGGATAAATATGGGGCTACAATTTCAACTTTTAACCCTTAAGGGGTGTTTCGGAGGTGTTCAACCACGGAATTAGGAGTTCTCCGATTTTGATGCAACCAACGATTGTAGTGGGGTAACTTGCGCCAACAAAGACGATGGTAACCACTAAAATTTTTGGAAATGACTTCTGAAGGATTAAGGGGTGATACCCCTGCAAATACAAGTTCTCCGATCTCAATGCAATCAACAGCATTACTGGTGTAACCTGTCCCTACCAAGACTATTGCGACCACTAAAAATGTAAAAAAGGACCCCTGAAGAATTTAGGGGTGCCAGCCCTGCAAATACAATTTCTTCGAACTCAATTCAATCAATCGATTTAGATATATATTTCAAGAATAAACAAAAAAATGTAAAAAAGTCAAAGTCGATTGTTTTGCCGAATTTAGTCGACAATTGACTCAAAATAAAAACTAATACAAAATTAATAAATATGGAAATAATTTTTTAGACTTTTGTCTATTTATATACCCAATCATCTAGTGGTAACTGAAATTAATAATAGGTACAAATTTCCAAAATCGACATTACTCAACCTGTCGACTAATAAATTTTGACCATAACCCGTACTTGCGTGACCTTGAATTGCCAACTGGGCCACCGTCCACCCGCATGGTAAACAACGCATCTCTCTCTGTCTCTTTCTCTCTCTCGGTCTCAGAACCATAGTAGTTTATGTTTGCTTGCTTGCAGATCAGCCACCTGTTGTACCACATTTCTCTCTCTCTCTCTCGTGGACTTAAATATAATGCTTGCCTGCTTAATCAAACAAAAAAACATTTTCTATAAACATGTTGTTTTTGTATGAGATGTTGTTCTTTTTACTGGATGTAAAATATGATATAGTGAGAGACAGAGAGACAGATTGAGAGAGAAAGAGAGAGACAAACAGAGAAAGAGAGAGAGAGAGAGAGTGAGAGAGAGAAGTTGTAAATAATTAAGGATGTGTGCTTATATTTATGTCATTGGCCACTGCAATGACAACGAGCCCAAGAAGGCCAAGAACTGCTGCAGCAGACACACTTTGCTATTGAAATTTCGTGGGCTAGACCAATAGTAACTCTTAAACATCCATTAAGCTCCATACTGTATGTACAGTGAGCATTATAAATATTATACATATACGTTTTTTTAGTGTGTAAGGATAGGATTTTTTTGATGTTGCTCAATGCATGTCTTAATGTAGGAAAAGTATTACAAATTTGGAAATTTTAACGTAGGGTAGAGTACTCTCACGAGCAATAAATTTGTCAGGGTAGCTCCTTTGTTGATACGCAACTTTTTCAGCAACTTCTATATGAACTTTCAAAAAGAGTATTGTTTATTTTGTTTAATCTGCCACAGACTTTAACATTGACTAAGTTGGTATGCAGAGCATTGATGATTTTGGTGATAACACCATCTTACCTCCGCAAACACAACAAATTATATATCTTCTTACTTTTCTATACCAAAAATATTATTACACAGCATTGTGCTCCAACTCAAACTGCTTGATATATGAATATTTTTGGGATAGTGATTCTTATTTATTTACGGACTCTTCTTCCTTTTCTTTAGTCAAATAATTACTTCACACAAGAAAATTATATTATTTTTAAATTAATACTAGCCCTGATAAAAATAAATTATTATTTATTTGTCAATGAAAATTATTTTGATGTTTAATTAGCTTATCCTCCTAATCTTAAAGGCATAGAAAACATTGGAACAACATGTTTAAAACACTAAATAGGATCTACAAAACTGTTGATATTTTTTACTAGCATGGTAATGTAGCCCCACAAAAAAGCTTGAAAAAAAAAGCAAAGTATGCAATTTGTGTGACTATTCACGTTTAGACGTCAGAAACATGCAATATTATAACGAAAATGTTTTGTGGGTTGCATGAATCAAAATTTCTAACCACTGTTACGAGGCTACAGTTGGGTTTTTTGAGAAACTAAAGTTATTTATGTAAGTCACCTCAAGTGTTTAATGACATAAAAGCTTGTTTTTGTCTGGTCTTTTCTTCAAAAAATCGCTCTTACCTCTATGAAGAACAGTTTAGGTTTGTCATTGAGAGAGGCGTTATGTTGAAATGGATCCCAAACTTGAGAAACCTTGCAAGATTGTTCATCAGACCAGAACAGCAAGTTATTCTTAGTATGCGTCATCACACATACAATTAGGCAGCCGTAATTAGATAAGTCAAAGGAAGCAACTGAAACACAAATTTGTAAGTTAAAGTAAGCATCATGACGTCATAATCCTTTTCGGAGTAAGTCAGGACAAAATGACATTGGACAATATGAAAATGTGTAGTAAATTTATACTATTTTTCCAAAGATATATACATGTCTAAAGTAGAAAATGTTGTGTTTTGTTACCCATTTAAGGTGAAGTAGAAAAAAAGTAAGTTTCTTTGCAACATTATGGCACCAGATAGGTGTGGAGTTAACTAAGATCGGTTCAAACCGTAAGAATTGGGCGGAACCTAAACTCCACATGTTTTAACCCAAAATCAGCGTGACAATCACTTGGAAACCGCATGAAAACTGCTCTGTAACCGCGCGGAAAACGAGCTAGCTTTTACTGAGCAGTGGGGCTTATAATAATCTGTGGCTAACCAAACCAAAGGCTTTACGATTAAAACCACACACCTCTGGGCTCCTAATACCAAACCTGTGCAGCACGGACCAACAAATCTTACAGCAGCAGTCGCCACTATGGACGAGAGGTTGTCAAACTGCCTGGCCAACCTACGCATTGAAGCGGAAACGTACACATTAATACACACTGAAACTTCACCGTTCTATCCATTGCCCTAACAAGCTGGACTTTCGAGGCCAACCCGACTTGGTATTGAACGCTGAACCTCTGGCGTGCCAAGCGAGCACACTTACCACTACAGAAATTTGTAAAATCTAACAATGTATATCTCCTTGGGCCACATTTCTAGTTTTGCCTAAGTGTGCTTACTTGCACCAATCTACGTTAATTGTGGTAGTCATAATACACGTATCTAAATTTATAGACCTTTTGCGTTTGGCAGGCATGTTTTTGGTTCTTAATACAATGTCCAGTATAAAGGAAATAATATTTTTTATAATTTTTCACATCAAAAGAGATTATTTCAACTGAACTTTTTTCATGTTCTTGTAGCTCATAAGGAGTTTGAAAATAGTAATTGATTAAGGTTTGAAGCTTCTTTTGCGATAAAAAAAATTAAATTATTTTAATAAATATCCTATAGTGGCCAATGTATTCCTGTATAAAAAGAAGAAACAAATCTTACATATGAATGCAAATGTTATATTACGACACAAAGTATAAAGCATTTCAACATTTGTGTTTCTATGTTGCAGTGTTTTTAACCTGTTATCGCCATAAATATATGTACATATATTTTTTTAATTTACAATTTAATTTAAGCGGCAAATTTTATCCTTATTAATTTTATTCTTTAATTAAAAATATATTTAAAACTTCTTAAATAAACAACAACAATAACAAACAACAGGTTTTTTAGCAAACTCTGTTCCATTTGAAAATAATAGTGTATGATTTGCAATAAATAAAGAATATACAAAAAATAACTGTAAAAATATATTGTATGACTTTTAATGATTTCCAAATCAGTTATTATTTTCGTTTAGATTTTTAACCAATGAACATTTCAAACACCATTTTAGATGAACTTGAATTGTTCACAAGCTCCTTTAATTCTTTCAAACTTGAATCGAACATTTCTAACAATTTGCAGGTTGGAAAACAGCAATAATTGTTTGAGAGTGTTCGAATATTTCATTATAAAAAATACTCACAAACAAACCATATTTTCAGCATTATTAGTTAGTTATAAATATTGTTACATATAAAATTATTGTGACTACTTATTTGAAACTACTTTTGTTTTACAAATATTGTGCATCAATTTTAAATTGATTTTATTTCTATTATTTGAAATTTAATTGCTTAAGTGTTCAATTTTGTGTTAAAAGATACAAACACTTAGCAAAGTGGATTCGAACATCTAAAAAATGCAAAAAAAAAACAAACAAACATAAATTGTTTTAGTTCGTGTGCAGTTTAAAAAATGTTCAAAATTGCACTCAAAAACCCAAAGACTGGTAAAAGTTACCTTCATTGAGTGTTGAGATAAACTCTTCTTTGTTGGGGTCACTGAAGATATTGACAGTGAAGTCTAAAGTGTGAAAAGCTTCTGACAGTTGAGACACGTTTGCATATGAGCCTTCTCTTCGTTGATGGCGAATGAAGTAATTGCAGTTGAATATGAACGCAATGCCCGGTTTCTGAATTTTCAATTTTTCGTTGCTAAACAAAAGTAAATTAAACATTTATTAAAAATACTATACCTCTTTACGTCATATATATATATATATATATATATATATATATATATATATATATATATATATATATATATATATATATATATATATCGTCACATATATATATATATATATATATATATATATATATATATATATATATATATATATATATATATATATATATATATATTCTATAGGTGTTTCTATGACTGAACAATGCTTCTACATTTACCAGGATAACTTGATTTCAGGTATCAACGTTTGTCGCGATAGCCATACATAAAATCACGCAAATATATTCTGTTAAAGATTAATAAATTAAAAATGAAGCATCACACCGTGACATTGCGTTTGCTGCATGATATTTGCATTTCTACAAATTTTGTAGCTTGCTGTGCATAGCAACCAAAATGCAGTGTGATTAATTGTCCAGAAACCTCCCTTATCTCTCTTTACTCTTATATATATCATATATATCAGATATCATATATGATATCATAGAGAGAAAGAGAAAGAGAGAAAGAGAGAGACAGAGAGAGACAGAGAGAGAGAGAAAGAGAGAGATAGAGAGAGAGAGAAGCAGAGAGAGAAAGAGAGTGAGTGAGAGAGAGAGAAGAGAGATTAGATGTGCATGAGTAGAGAGAGAGAAACAGGTAGTAAAGTAAAATTGGAGGTGTCAGGTCACCTGAACACAAAAACACTGCATTTTGCTTGTTACAATCATCAAGCTCTATGTCACTCACATGTCTTCCAACCCTCTTTGGTAGCACGTAGACTAATAGAAACGACAATAGTAGTGGTATGTGAAATTACATTTCTTTGTATGCTTAACATTGTATTTCAAGTGTTGCGTACGGTGGCGCTAGTGTGGCGTGGACTATATAAATATCACGAAGTTCAAAGACATGTTAATGACATTGAAGCAAGAAGGCAGTTAAATGCAACTATCATCCTGCCAGTTCAATTGAATTGCATGGTGCTTTGTTTTAAATTCCAACAAAATAGTATTTACGAAAATAGGTATAAAACACTTCTACTCCTGTTTTCATCTGTTGACGAGAAAATTTAGATGCAGGGCCCTATGTAGAAAAAACTTGAATTTTAATTTCCTTTGCATGAAGTGCACTGTAAATTTTTTTAATATTTACTTAATAGTTAGTCATGTTTAAAATAAATTGTAAATCAAAATTGTGTTTTATATATATTTACCATGGAGTCGATGCGGCAACTTCAGGAAATAATTCACCATCTTTAGTTCTGTAAAAAAAAACAATTAATTATTTTGGTTTACCTTAAATCTTTTGTCCAGATTGATTAAATAATTATTGAAACATTAAAATACACCATAAAAATTGTAAAAAATTAAATATTTGCTTTGTAAATGTATAATGTAAATATATCTTATATGTTTTTAATAAAAACCATTAAATATATTAAAATAGCCTAATCTTTTTGACTCTATGTATATGACTACATATTTTTAAGAATTGATTTATCAAGATATGTACATTCACTAACATCCATTAGCATTGTTCAAGTTATTTCACTACTTTGTTACTTTGTTAAGTTACTCACTAACTCTTAAAAATACTGTTTTTACCTAATTAATTATGATTAGAGAGATTAAAACAAAATAATAACAGTAATTTAAACTGTAATAAATTTAAGCATATTTCAGTACTTATAGATTTAGAAACTTCTTTAAATACTAAAAAATATTAGAAAGTAGTGTTATTACCCTTATTACATGGCAAAAATTAATTGCAAAAACAAAACGCATTACCGTTACTATTTTTAAAAAGACGCTAGGTGAAATTACGTAAAGTCATTACTTTTAATGAGGTTTCTTCCCAATTCTGTAATTTGAACGCTGAAAGTTCGTTGTTTTACTTATGTGTGTACTCGATAAAATACGAACACAAAGACCAACTAACCTTAAAACAAGACGGTGATGTTGTGAAGACATCAAGATTGGCCAAGGTAGATGACCTCTGTTTGCTGCAGAAGTGACCTCTGCGTTGACCTTGCACAGTACACTGGTCAAGTCTATGTCTTGACCTGCCCAGCTAAGCAGACTTTTATTCAGCTTTTCAAAATATTCTAAACATCAAAATTTATGTTTTAAATTATTAGTCAGCAATGGCTTTTATTAAAGTGAACATCGTACTATTAAACCTCCAGAAATCGCGCGATATTAAAATTTTAGTTAATAACGCGCTGAGAGCTACAGTCGTTCATCGACCTAGAACCTACGTTAGAGCTACAACTTGTTCTCACGCTAGCTTGATAAGAGCTGCATTTTCTCTTAAATTTGCTTAATTTACTTTAATACAAATCTAAATTCTCATAAACATGTTATATAATACTTAAAAATATAACGTCAAAATGCGAGAGAAACAATAAGAGTAGCTGAAACCTGCGCGTGAGGCTAAGCTGTTACGTAGGATCTAAGTCACAAATCAGCTTTTCCTCTTTGTGCCTAGTAATTAAAATGTTAAGTTCAGAAATCGGGAGGTTTAATAACACGATTATCACTTTTAATGCCTGTCTCTTTAAAGGAATAGACCAAAGAAAAACATAAGTATTTATATTTTATATCACAAAATGGGATTAAAATAAATAATATTTGTTTGTCTCAAAACCCAAAGAAGTTCCGTAGCAGTAATCATAAAAATTGATATATGCATTATGCACAACAATTTCATACTAATCTTTACATGTTTCTGACTTCATAAATATTAATTTTTACGCAAAATGCATACTTTACAATTTTTTATGCTCTTTAGTGGGGCTACATTAACATTCTGAAAAAATTGTTATCAGTTATAAAAGATCCAATTTCGTGTTTTATGATTAAAAAACACATGTTTTTTATGAGGTCTATGGCTTTTAGTAACCAGTTTTCTGGCAATATTACCTATATTCTTAAATTAGTGTGATATTATATTACCATGATAAGGCGTGACGGAGATAGTACAGTTTGGGGTCTTGATTGCTGGGCACGGCAGACTTGTAGCATCATTAACTTGACTTCCATCATCTGAGATTAAGTGTTTTTCGTCGTAAACCTGACAACAAGTTAACAGAATTGGTCAAGTTATTTATTTTTTTAACTACTTTACGTGATACTCATAACTCGAAGAAAAAGGAATGGCATAACTTTACTCGTTACAGTTTATTTCAAAACAAACGACACTACCTTACTTACTACTCTTAAAAGTAGCGAAGTTACTTTAAACATTACTATACTTAAAGTTTTACCTTACGAATAAAATAATTTTTTTTAAATATCTTTAAAATATTGTTGTTGTGTCTAATAAATTATAAATCAAACTTCTCGCGTTAAGATGGAGCTAATAATCTTTATATATATATATATATATATATATATATATATATATATATATATATATATATATATATATATATATATATATGTACATAAAAGTCAATCTAGAATGATTTTCTTAAAACGCTTTGAAAATTTTTGCAGCACTACTTCTTGCACGTAATTTTATATATTCCATAGAGTTGGCATTTACTAGTTCAAATTTTTTATGATTTTTCTTTTGTCGCAAAGTTTTCTGAAAGAAATTTTAATTTTAAAAGAAAGAAATTTATGTACTGCCGAAAGTTTGGAGCATATATTAAATAAGAAAAATAACAATAAATTAAAATAATAAATAAAGGTAAATCTTTGATAACTTATCTATTTTTACGCTTTTCGAATATTATATTTCTAAATTTTGCCAAAAAACTTTAAAAAAATTGTGCAAACAATAATAATTTTTTTAATTTTGGCGTGAAATGATCTTTTCTCACATTAAGGGTTTAAAAGGGTGTTATATTTTATAATTATTTAATTTTATGTTCGTAGAGATTTTTTTGATATTTTAAGTGTCGTAAAAAAACTCTCAATAAAAAATAGGTGACTTTGAAACGCTGCAAATTTAAAAGTTACTGTATCTTAAGTTTAAACTTGTTGTCTATCTAAAATACTAAATGGACCATCTTTAAACAAATTTTAGAAAAATCAAAATAAAGTTTATCTAAAATATTTTCAAAATTATCTTTTACGTCAAGACCTTTGACCTTAAAAATTTAACAAAAAAGTAAGCTTGTTTAAACTAATTTAAGAACCATAATAATTACTGAGATTTTAAATATCAAATATAAATATTCTAGTCTTTAGAGTTCTCTTGGGATTTACAATTACAAAGCATCACCTGGGTGAAACCTTGGAATTTTGAAATTCAGATATATCAAGAAATTTGAAAAAATTTGAAAAGTCTTCGAAATTGCTTTGCTTTTTTCTAAAACATTATATTTATACCAAATTTAAAAAAAAACTTGTTCTCAGATAACTAGCTTATATATATATATATATATATATATATATATATATATATATATATATATATATATATATATATATATATATATATGTATATATATATATAAATATATATATATATATATATATATATATATATATATATATATATATATTTATATATATATATATATATATATATAAGGAAGGGAGGGCAGCTAAACATCAATACTTACATAATATAAAAATATTTTGGGAACATCTCTAAGTTCTTGCGTAAGAAATGGATTAGCTATGTCATTGGTGGTGCACGACTCTCCCCAAGCTTGTAGTCGACCATCTGCATCTTGACGACAAATCACGATGACCACGATACAGCCAAAGTTACTGCTGCTCTTGCCCATCTCTTGTGTCTCTGCCAAAAATTAATATATTACAATCGATTTTCTTGATTTTTATGATACTTAAATTTCGATTAATAAAATTAATATCTATATTAAAAATTTTAATATATATATATATATAAGGCGACCGTTGTCGTCATAAGAATTGTGTAAATGCAAGTAAAGAATCAAGGTAGAATTGGACGCCGCTGTAGCTCAATGGTCAGAGCAGTGGAGCGCAAATCCAAAGGTTGTCGGTTCGATTCCGGCCGCCGTCGTCCCTTTTAACTGTTTGACTTTATTTGCATTTATATGATTCGTCTCAGATGGTGTTATAGTGCTAGATAAATATTTTCAAATATTTATATATTATACTTTGATACAAATATCGCCATCTCGTGGAGTTCTGATCTACACTATGTGTAGTGAAGGGAAAACTATATCATTTGAAGTTTAAACATATATATATATATATATATATATATATATATATATATATATATATATATATATATATATATATATATATATATATATATATATATATATATATATATACAACTGAAATTACAAAGGAATTCAGGTCAACAGTGACTCCAACCCGGATATTAGTATCCCAGACTACTGCGTAAACATTTACACTACGGAGCGACTTCTTCCCTACCAATATCTATATGTTCAAGCCGAATTCCTTTTCAATGTCAGTTTACTGCTTATATAACTTGCAGTTTAACACGAAAGCCAAACCCTTTCATTGGAACTTTCGTGTAAAACATGCATTAAATTTTAAAACTTTCAAACTACAATTAATTTTTTGGGTTTCCAGTTTTTATTAAGTCAGTTTATGACTGACTGATTCTTCGAAATCTAAACGGTCGCTAAATATAATATTAACTCAAATTAAACAAGAAAATTACCTAAATTAAATCTACGTCAAACATATATGAAAACACAATCAAGTATTTAAGTTATTTCAAGCTAAATATTACTCCATATCTTTTACGTGTCTTTCAATTCCCTATGCTAGCGCGTAGTTTAATAAAAATGACGATTTGCCAATAGTAGTGACAACTGGATCATCAAACCGTTGTAAGCTTCAAGCTATAGACAACATGAAACCACATTTGTTTTTAAATGCATAAACACAAAACGAGATCTTCCGAACTGTCAACAATTTTTATCGAAATATTAATGTAGCTCCAAGAGAGCGCGTGAAAATAATGTATATAATGCAATATAAGTAACTATTTATGTTTATGCCATTAAAAATTTATTTGTTTAATCTTATTTTTTAAGTTTATTAACAAAACAAACTATTTTTTGCTGCAATTAATATCGTACAACGAATTATTGTTTTTTCCTTTCCTGGTCGGTCCACATACGTATAAGATATGTACATATTACCTTAAATCTGAAAAAGTAAAAGTGGGTTGGGTCTTAATTTGGGTTAATTGTGTAGCTAATAGTCACACTCACTTGTGATAAAAATTTTAAGATCTTTGCCCCAAAAAATATTAATGAATTTAATATTGGGCCATACTGGCCTAAATTTTAAATCATAATATATAAAAACTAATTTGCACAAATTGAACTTACAAACATTTTTATATATAATTGGAATTTTCTTAAGCTGATATATCATTGTTCAAAATTTCAAATTTGTCTAACGGTATAAGTGAAAGTTAATCTCCCTACTTTGAAAAGCTACCCCCTTTATTATGAATAAATATTTTATTTATATTTTATATATTTAAAGGTTATATTTACTCGTGTAGAGTTCTTTCCTCATTTCTCTGACAGTTTTTATATTAGTGTAGCTGTAAACTTCAAATCCAAGGTTTTTAAATGTCATCTTCAAAGGGTTTCCAAGTTCATTTTTTTCATCTCCATTCATATCCCAAATAATTACCTGGCCAGGTATTTTGAACTTTCTTAAGTCCCTCCTCTCATCAGGCCTGCAAAAACATACCAAATTATAAACATCTCACAAATTATAAACAAACTTGCATATCCTTGCGCTTTGTCGCCATGTTTATGGTCATTTCTAATACATTGTCCAATATAAAGGAAACATCATAAGTCTTAATTTTTTTTACATAAAAAGAGTTTAATTAAACTGAACGAATTTTTTTGATATTATTTAAACTCATAACGAATTAGAAATAAGGCTTTGATTGAGGTTTAAAGCTTTTTTTAATATTAAAAAAAAATAATAATAACGTTTTTCCTATGCAGACCTATGTATTCCTGGCCAACAATACGGCAACTTTTAAATATGATTAAAGTTGTGGTATAGGTTCAACCATATGAAAAGTGACTTGATATCTTTTATTTTTGATTTATATCTATAGATAAAGTATATTCCGGTACTTCGTAATGTAGCATTATATAATAAACCTCATATAAGGTGTATGTGGAATGTGAATGACTTTATATTTAATATGCTTAGTTACCATATTAGAGAAGTGAATTACATTGCTGAGCATAGGAGAAACTTCGTTTAGGGTTATTTTCTTTGGATTTTTTTTTTCACATACATAAGATGCAAATTCTATATATTTACAACATCAATGCATTCAAAATTATTGCTTGTTGTTTTTAAACTGGCAAAATAAATTATTTTTGTATGCCGCCTATGTTATTGAGTCACCAAACATGGCTTTGACTTAGACATGAATAAAAATACCCTATAGTTTTACTTATTATTATACTCTGATATCTTTAACAATTATTTTAGTGTTGTTATTTTTTACACACGTTTTGGTGCAGTAATTGAAACATCACGAAAAAAACAGATTATTTTTTTTTAATTTTCCCAACAGAGAGATGTGATAATTTTAAATTCTCTTAACAACGAGATAATTTTTATTCTTACGAGAGAGAGGTGATTTTTTATTAAACTTTTGTAACAAAGAGATGTTTTATATTGCTGCAACAACGACGATAGTTAAGGTATTTTAATTATAATTATCATTATTGTAACAATAAATTGCACTTTTTTAAGTAGCAATATCTCATCAGTTTTTTTAATGCCCTCCATTATTTAAAATTAAGTTGTAACAATAGAGTTTATAGGTTTAGCGTGCGGGTAAGGGTGCCTTTATTAAAAATTACGCTTATAGGAAAACCAACGTTGATTTTTTTTATTTATTTCTAAATTTTTTTTCAACACTTGAAAAAAATTCTACCAATTTTGGAGAATTTTCAAAGAGAATTACTGGACATATTTTTAAGTGTTATAAGGTTGTACCAACTTGATACAAGGCCTATACTTATAACATTGATATTTTTTCTATAAATCTTAAAAACTTATTTTACTACTTACACCGAAAATCTAAGAAAAAAAATACAATATTTATCATAAAAAAAAGTGAATTATTTTTTAAATTTTAATTGAATTTATTTGTTTTTGTCTAATGTCAATAGAAATACTGTAAAGTTGGAAGCCAGATATTATGTATCATAAATTATTTTGACTTCTAGAGTTTCTGTTGCAGATTTAGTAAACAAGCTCAGGAGGCGTACATTATAATATTATAATTAACACAATTTATTTAAAAATATTTCTAAAGATAAAAACACTTTTCAATTTTTTTTGTACAATTAAAATACATAACGTAATTTTTTTAAGATATCTGGCCTAAAAATGCGACTTTTGCACATTATTTGACTACTATGACATAATTAGACTTCTACCAAAAAAAAATTTAAAAAATATTTTTAATTATGTATATTTTAAGTAATTGACAAATTTCTTGTAAAGTAGAGCTTACTTTACGAAAAGAGAGCACATTGTTAATAGAACTATCTATATATTTTATGATGTATCTGGTGACTGATTGACCTGATGAACTGATTGGCCTGAGATTCTGCCGTCACCTGAGAATTTACCACTGAAAAAAGGTAAAAAAAAATAACAATGCAAGTACCGCTATTAAAGTACTCACATTGTTATTTTTTTTTTACACATCTACCATGCTTTAGAGTGGATAAAATATACTTGTTGCAGGATCATCTTATAGTAATGAAAAAAAAAGTTTTACCTAAGATTGACAGAGATAACTCGTTACTTTAGTGTGCAAAGAGTATATATCTGTAATATATATTATAGTAGAGTATATATATATATATATATATATATATATATATATATATATATATATATATATATATATATATATATATATATATATATATATATATATATATATATATATATATATATATATATATATATATATATATATATATATATATATATATATATATATATATATATTAAATATATTATATTACATCCTAGTAAAATAAGTCCTAAACTCTAACTAACATTTCATAAAAATATTTTAATTTTCAATAATTTGATACATTTTGACAAGGAATTTCCTTAAAAACGTAAAACAGTGCAAAAAATTCGAAAAATAATATATCTTTGTAAAATAGTTACTAAGCTCAAAATAGTCAATTTTTTATTGGTTTTAAGTGCGCCATTTGTTGAGTTCAGTAGAAATATTATATAAAACTAGCAATAGTCGACAAAATTAAAAAGAGGCAAAAAACTCTTTTTGCGTTTAGACTTCATCAGATTTTACTTTGATGTGGCAACGGCATAGAGGACATTAAAATATAAAATGATGTGTATTACATTTCACTTGACGATAGAGCATGGCAACAAGAGATATGTTTTTAATTTTATTCATTATTTAAAAAAAAAAAAAGATAATGACGTCAATTAAGATAATAAAATAAATTAACCAAGATAAAAATGATGCATCAAATACGTTTAAAATGTTGCTAACTGCTCGTATCTGTACAAAAAAGTATTTTTATCAGCTATACAAAGCAAGATAACTCCATAACATGAACACGATCAGCCAATTTTGACCACCGGGAAATTTAAAATGAGCGTCTAAGCCAATCAGTGCCCGAGTTAAAGGTCAAGTAATAAATATTGACCAATTACAAAGCTGCTAAAATAAACATGGAACCAGTTGGTGTCGCTATCTTAGATAAAGTATCTCGATAGAAAGAAGACAACTAACACCATCTCACCATATCACAGATTTGACAAATTACATTAAAAAAAAAAAAAAAATCTACAATAAAACTTATTTGAGAATTTTTTAGATGATCTATGTATGTTTTTCAAATAAAAATGTAATTATTATTCTAATTCTTAGTAGAAAAGGTAAATTTTACTTACTTCTGCGCACTACCTACCTACTATATGGATATATATAAATATATATATATATATATATATATATATATATATATATATATATATACATATATATATATATATATATATATATATATATATATATATATATATATATATATGTATGTATATATATATGTATATGTATATATATATATATATATATATATATATATATATATATATATATATATATATTGCTGAAAATAGCTCGAATACAAACATAAATTCAAGAGAGATTTCTGGTCCTGTCTTTGTATTTTTTATCTCAATTTATATTGTACCTCAATATATTATATATATATTGAATTTTTTTGATGTCCACTGTGTTGTCTAGTGGCATAGTGAATTGTGTATTTTGTGAGCTTATTTTGTTATGACTTCAATATGACTTCCAAGCATATTTAAAATGACATCATATGCATACACCTTATAGGGTGTGTGCATTCATGTTAAAGTCGACAAAGTAATGGAAACCTTAAGTACAAGAATGTTGACGTATGAAAAAAAAAAAACATTTTGCTATGTTACAAGGCTATGCAGTATTTTTGAGAGCATTGATGTTGTAAATATGTAGAATTACTATCTAAAATATGTGAGTAAAATAACACGAACTAATTAGATTCTACAATCTAAAACAAAGTTTGTCTTATTCTTAGCAATGTTATTCACTACTCCACTTTACCCACGAAATGCATTAAATATGACATCACCCGCCATCTTACACTAGCACTGAATTGTATTCAAACTTCTTTTAATTAAAAACGATTTTTTGCTAAAGTGAATAATTTTATTATATCATTATGGCGTCCAAGTGTAGTGACATCATATGCTTAAACCTTATTTTACATACTTACGTTTTAAGAACTGCCATTCTCCCCATGGTAACTGTTGGTTACACACCCTTAGATAATGTACATTTAGATTGCAAAAATGACAAACATTTTTCAGATGTGTTGCTAACGACTTCTACGCCAGGACTAAAATATTAACAAAATATCAGCGTCTGTGTCAATCGAATGTCTCTGTTCGTAAATTAGGACTGGTGAAGTTAAACATTCACTTATACAATGTAGCAAGCGCAAGTTTGTGCATGTTATATATAAATGTGATTAGTTTTCTGAACAAAACTAAAAGAACGTTTCGAAGTAGATGGATGGAGAAGTTTGCCTTATCGTTTTTTTTTCTGATATGTTATCTGTCTCTCCCTTCATCTCGTTTTGCTATTTGTAAGCCGTGAATATTTTAAAAAAAATTTAATTTTTAATTTTTATTTTGCTAACTTATGTTATTTATATAACGCCTACTTTGACTGTAACGACTATAACATTAAATAAAATTACCCTATAAAAATTATAAATTTTTGTTGTACTGTTTTGTATTGTTATATAGGGTATAATAAAGGGTGGTAACATTCATATAGATTTCTTGCGTTGTGTCGCCATGTTTGTGGTGCTTAATACATTATCCAGCATAGGGAAGACTTTATTTCTAATAATTTTTCACACAAAAAAAGTTTATTAAAACTGAACGCATTTTAGAATCATTACAGCTAATTAGACAAGAATTTGATTGAGCTTTGAAGCTTTTTGTTGCTCTTTAAAATATTAAAATGACGTTTTTCCTATGCAGGCTTATTTATTCCTTACCAACATAATGAAGCATCTTAAATATTTGCGCATCCAGTCAATAAAAGTTGACTCTATGTTGGATATTATAATATATTTATGTTATAAAATAAAGAAGAAGTCCAAATATAGCAATCTTTTATTTGATTTTAATTTTTTAATTATTAAACTTTCTAAGTTTTAATTTTATATTAAATGTTTTATTTTTAAATAAGATTACAAACGGTCTATATTGGGAAATGGTCTACGGTGCGCACCACCACCCCAAATGTAGGTCCGTAATGAATGCCTACTAATAACGAGGTCTTGTGTGCGCACCACCTAAGTGCGCACCACCTTGCATCAAGTCTACGGTGCGCACCAATTTGCATCAAGTCTACGGTGCGCACCACCTTTTTGAAACGGGCGGAAATTTGAATTTTCTAATTAACCATAGGTCTACGGTGCGCACCACCTATCAAGTCTACGGTGCGCACCACCTTTTTGAAACGCGCGGAAGGTGGTGCGCACCGTAGACTTAATGCAAGGTGGTGCGCACCGTAGACTTGATGCAAGGTAGTGCACACAGTAGACCTGCGGTCGCGCAGGGCAAAGTAGGCCTGCGGCCGCGCGGGGCAATTTGGGAAGGTGGTGCACACAGTAGACCCGCGGAAAGGTGGTGCACACAGTAGACCTGAGGTAAGGTGGTGCACACACTAGTTCGAGGTGCGGCGGTCGCGTGGCCGGACGGCACTTTTGGCTCCTCCCCAGGTGGTGCGCACCGTAGACCTACTACATATTGACTCCGCCTAGGTGGTGCGCACACTAGACCTCGTTATTAGTAGGCATTCATCACGGGCCAATTTTTTGGAAGGTGGTGCGCACCGTAGACCATTACCCTATATTGCATTCATATAAAAGTTGACTCCATGTTGGATATTTAAGAGACCGAATTAAATTTTTTTTTTGACAAAAATGTTACAAAAAAATTTTGAGCAAAATGATGAGCAAATGTTGAATGTTTGGAAAATGTTGAAAATAGGTAAGATATTGTCTATTTATGTTGCTGCTATGATTAAACATACTTTAAAAAATATTTTTAATGTTATTTCTAAAATATCATTAAACATAAGCGTATGTATTAAATAATAATAATTGGCTTGTATTAATATTGTTATTTAATTTAAAATTCAAATCTTTTTTCTAAATATTTTTATTGTAAAACAAATGAATGAATAAACAATTTCCAAACTACTGTAGAAAATTTAAAGAGCTGAACGTGGTTGTTAGATGAAGGCGATTTTTATTCTAATTTCCAAAGCGCATACTATGATCTTACAATTGTTTCTTATAATTTTAATACACTGATATTTCCTTTTTTTTTAAATATTGAGTTAACATTATTACATGTGACGTCATTAAAAATAATAACTAAAGAAATTAAAAAATAAATCAAATTAATGCTTAAAATCTTTAAATTTAATAAACTACGACATTTAATACTGTTTCACCCACTTCCCTTTCACAGACATGGGCATGAGCGTCTTGTTTGAGCGACGCTCACGTGAGCGCGCTCAAAAATTGAGAGCGGAGATGGAGCGTCGCTCAATAAGTAAAGTTGCAACCGTGAGCGCAAGTGCTATCAAAATACTGTGAGCGGAGCGACTTGAGCGACACTCATTTTTTGCATTGAAGAATAGAAAATGAGGAACTAAAATGCAGTTAATTCATTGGTGCATTTTATGAACTATTTAAATATTGCAGATTAAAACCCTAATGCACTTTCTACCAGTTACATTTGCAGTATAAGACAATTCTAACAATTACTAATCACCACAAAGGTCAAGCTATTTAGACACACCCACTTTTTTAAGACTTGCGTAAGCGACATAAGAGCGCACTAAAAAAATTCACGATCGTGAGCGTAAGCACGCTCATATGAGAATTTGCGAGCGCGAAGCGCGAGTGCGTTTAATTTCGTGATCGCGATCGCGGAGCGCGAGCATGCTCCGATTTAAAGAGCGCTGGCCATGTCTGCCCTTTCATAAATTGGGATTATATAAATTTTACTTGGTATTATTGTTTAGCGTCAACAATAAAACAATCAAAGTTGTCGTTTAATGGCCTTTGTCATGCGTTGTTCTTACTTAATGTAGAAAAGGAACAAAACATGTTCATAAGTTTAATATATTTCTTTTTTTCTTTTTTTTTCAATAAATGCAAAAATATTGGTACAATATTTGATACAATATATTAATATTTTATTATTAAAGTATAAAATATTTAAATAAAATGTGTATGCTTTTTAAATACAATCATTGAATCTATAAATCATTGAATCCTTCCTTCCTTCCTTCCTTCCTTCCTTCCTTCCTTCCTTCCTTCCTTCCTTCCTTCCTTCCTTCCTTCCTTCCTTCCTTCCTTCCTTCCTTCCTTCCTTCCTTCCTTCCTTCCTTCCTTCCTTCCTTCCTTCCTTCCTTCCTTCCTTCCTTCCTTCCTTCCTTCCTTCCTTCCTTCCTTCCTTCCTTCCTTCCTTCCTTCCTTCCTTCCTTCCTTCCTTCCTTCCTTCCTTCCTTCCTTCCTTCCTTCCTTCCTTCCTTCCTTCCTTCCTTCCTTCCTTCCTTCCTTCCTTCCTTCCTTCCTTCCTTCCTTCCTTCCTTCCTTCCTTCCTTCCTTCCTTCCTTCCTTCCTTCCTTCCTTCCTTCCTTCCTTCCTTCCTTCCTTCCTTCCTTCCTTCCTTCCTTCCTTCCTTCCTTCCTTCCTTCCTTCCTTCCTTCCTTCCTTCCTTCCTTCCTTCCTTCCTTCCTTCCTTCCTTCCTTCCTTCCTTCCTTCCTTCCTTCCTTCCTTCCTTCCTTCCTTCCTTCCTTCCTTCCTTCCTTCCTTCCTTCCTTCCTTCCTTCCTTCCTTCCTTCCTTCCTTCCTTCCTTCCTTCCTTCCTTCCTTCCTTCCTTCCTTCCTTCCTTCCTTCCTTCCTTCCTTCCTTCCTTCCTTCCTTCCTTCCTTCCTTCCTTCCTTCCTTCCTTCCTTCCTTCCTTCCTTCCTTCCTTCCTTCCTTCCTTCCTTCCTTCCTTCCTTCCTTCCTTCCTTCCTTCCTTCCTTCCTTCCTTCCTTCCTTCCTTCCTTCCTTCCTTCCTTCCTTCCTTCCTTCCTTCCTTCCTTCCTTCCTTCCTTCCTTCCTTCCTTCCTTCCTTCCTTCCTTCCTTCCTTCCTTCCTTCCTTCCTTCCTTCCTTCCTTCCTTCCTTCCTTCCTTCCTTCCTTCCTTCCTTCCTTCCTTCCTTCCTTCCTTCCTTCCTTCCTTCCTTCCTTCCTTCCTTCCTTCCTTCCTTCCTTCCTTCCTTCCTTCCTTCCTTCCTTCCTTCCTTCCTTCCTTCCTTCCTTCCTTCCTTCCTTCCTTCCTTCCTTCCTTCCTTCCTTCCTTCCTTCCTTCCTTCCTTCCTTCCTTCCTTCCTTCCTTCCTTCCTTCCACCTTCCTTAATTTATTTATTTCTTTTTCGAAGACTTATTATAAATATTAAAATGTTATAATTCCAGTCGTATGATATTGGGAAATACCATGCAGTGTGAAATATGTGTCACTTGATTGTTAATGTTATCTTGAAAAGTTTATCATATAGTAGATTAGTTAATATAAAAAAAAACTTTTTTTAAAATATAAATTATTTTCAACTTTTTCCATTACAAATTAAAATAATTCAATTTAAAATAATTCAATTCTGTAGTTATCATCTTTATGCAGATGACCTTTAAATATATATTCATGGTAAATTAAAAGATATTGATTTATTGGTCCAAAAGGTGAATGACGACATTGTTAATATTTCGCGGTGGTCTGAATTACGTGGATTATGTATTAATCCGTTAAAAACGCAAGCTATTATTATTAGTAAAAGTCAAATTAATTACGATGAATTATTAAAAATTAATGTAAATGGTACGGAGATAGGCTACTCCAGTTTTGTGAAAAATCTTGGAGTTTTCTTTGATGAAAATTTTGATTGGTCTAAACAAGTATCATTTGTGTGCCAAAGAGTGTATAGCCATCTTCGCCATTTTTATAAATTTAGAACGTACACGCCAGAGGCGACAAGGTTACACTTGGTTAAAACTCTTATCTAGCCACTGTTTAATTATGCAGACATTGTATACTGTTATTTAAATTTTGAAGGTCTAATAAGATTACAAACTGCTATGAACAGTGCAATGAGATATGTGTTTAATTTAAGAAAATTTGACCATGTTTCTGCATGTTATCTAGGAACTTCTGTTCTTAAAGTAAATGAAAGGAGAGAGCTGCATTTATTATCATTTACTCACAAAGTATTGCATGGTTATGCGCCTAGTTACCTTAGAAAAATTTTTCATTGATGAAAAGTGTAAATTCCAGAGTGACTAGAAAGCATGACTTTTATTTGCAAGCACCCTTTGTGGGTAGAGATGCTCCAAGTAATTCATTAGGAGTTATCTGTTATAAACTTTGGAATGAGCTCCGCTCTGATTTGTGTTGTAATCAGTCTAAAAATATATTTAAAAACAATGTTGAGAAAAAATTGCTAGCTCGATATTTAACGCCTAGGTTTTAATGTGTCTGAATCGTATTGAAATGATAATAAAATAATGTTGTTGTGAAATAAAATTCCGTTATATTTACACTGTGTTAATTTTGTTGAAATAAAATTGTGATTGAGCTGGCTCATAAGTCACTAGAATGTGTATGCGTCCACCTAATAGTTGAAAATTGTTTGATTATTGTATAATAAATTATGTTTTTATGTATAATTATATTGGCATTTGTTTTAGCCAAAATTCATGTAATAGGGTTGAAAAAGCCCTCTATGCGCCTTAAATAAAGATCTATTATTATTATTACAAGTTTAATTT
>CASGGR010000015.1:0-2500 GCA_949318235.1 Ecdyonurus torrentis
CATCAGTCCACTTTTTTCTTGGCAAATACTAATCGTTCGAGGTTCAGTAACCATTTTAATGAAATCAGCTCTTCCTCAGGATTTCAAAAAACTGGCTACTGAACCTTCTACGGTCAATACTTTCCAAAATAAATGCCCAGTTGATGACGTCATAGGCTTTTTAGGTCAATTTTCAAAAATTAATTAAAAATACTTCCCATGCTCCAATCGTTCTAAGAAAAAAAAAAAAAAAAAAAAAAAAAAAAACGCCGCAAAATTTCTTAACGCTCTATTCAAAAGTGTCATAAAAAGTGGGGGTTAAAAAAATTCCCCTTCCTCATTGTGCTGAAAATCAGCTATCAATGATTATTACAGTTATTTTGATCCGTGCAGTTTTACAAACCACATTAATATTTTGTAACATTTTTCTCTCAGATATCACCAGCATCAAAGTTTTCATAACATCTTCTTCAAGAAAATAAGAAACTTAGAAAACATAAGAGTATTCAGAAAAGCAATGCATTTTAAAATACTTCTCTCTCTCTCTCGTTTTCTTTACGTTAAAAAGTTCTTTAAAATTCTTTTAGATTTGCCACCTTGGTTTATCTTGAAAAAAAAATCAAAGGTAATTCATAGTATTATATATATATATATATATATATATATATATATATATATATATATATATATATATATATATATTATAATATATACATGGTATATAACGAAGAAGTATGTTATAAAGTATATAAATATTTCAAGTGCAGTAAAAACCAGGTTTTGTAGATTACAAGTATATTCCATACATATACTGAGGGTTTTGAAGTCAAAATATCTTTCTCTTGATCTCTTTTTATTTGAAAAGATGTAAGAAGAAGAAGAAGAAGAAGAAGAAGAAGAAGAAGAAGAAGAAGAAGAAGAAGAAGAAGAAGAAGAAGAAGAAGGGGAGAAAGAAAAGGTAAGAGAGAGAGAGAGAGAGATGATAGGATGTATCATGCTGCACCATTACTGCGCTTCTGTTCTCTCTCTCTCTCTCTCTCTCTCTCTCTCTCTCTCTCTCTCTCTCTCTCTTGCTCCTGGCAATACGCGCTTAGAATTAGATTGATCGTAACACGGCACGAATACCTATCATATATATATATATATATATATATATATATATATATATATATATATATATATATATATATATATATAAATATATATATATACATATATATATATATATATATATATATATATATATATATATATATATATATATATATATATATATATATATATATATATGTATGTAATATAGGTATGAAGGTGTAGAGAGAGAGAGAGAGAGAGAGAGAGAGAGAGAGAGAGAAGGTAAAATACGATATTATTGATTTCTGTATTATTATAAATTCTACAAATATTTTCCTGCACTAATTACTTTAATAATTTGATAATATATTCTAAGATATAAAATTCATTGCCTTGTATGCAGTTTAAAATGACTATAACTGTACAATATAGCATACGTTATGTTGTTGTATATGTTGCTACATTATGCTACTATAGATATTACCTTTTTTGTTTTGTTTCTTTTCGTTTTATATTTGTTTTTGTTTTGAAAAAAAAAACTGTTTTGTTCAAAGAGTTATGTAAAATATAATATAATTTTTTTAAATTTTTCATACCCATGATATTTTTTTTCCTAGAGAGGTTACGATTTCCATTAAAATGCATGATTTCCATTAAAATGCATGATTTCCATTAGTCATGTATTAGTAAAAATTAGTCATTATACTGGCCCATGTTATTGAGTGATTCAACATGGCGTCGACTTTAACATGAATGCAAACATCCTATATATATACGTATGAATGTTAATAGACAATGTATGTAAAAATAGCTAGTTTTTACAGTGTACATTTTCTTACAGTGTATGCTTGCCGTAGAAAATGTAGTTTTTACAGTGTATAGTTTCTTACAGTGTACATTTTCTTACAGTGTATGCTTGCCGTAGAAAATGTAGTTTTTACAGTGTATAGTTTCTTACAGTGTACATTTTCTTACAGTGTATACTTGCCGTAGAAAATGTAGTTTTTACAGTGTATAGTTTCTTACAGTGTATACTTGCCGTAGAAAATGTAGTTTTTACAGTGTATAGTTTCTTACAGTGTACATTTTCTTACAGTGTATACTTGCCGTAGAAAATGTAGTTTTTACAGTGTACATTTTCTTACAGTGTATACTTGCCGTAGAAAATGTAGTTTTTACAGTGTATAGTTTCTTACAGTGTATAGTTTCTTACCGTGTACATTTTCTTACAGTGTATACTTGCCGTAGATCATGTACTTTTTGTTATTTAACTTCATAACAACATTTCTGTTTCAAGACGACAAAAAAAATTCTGACAAAAGAATTTAAAAATTTAAAAATCACCGCGGGGCAAGTTAGTTATAAAACAAGGTCTATATAATAAAGAGGTACATAGAGCGCAGCACAAAACTCGCACATTCAATTTCATGCGATGTTTTGTACTTTG
>CASGGR010000015.1:12500-20000 GCA_949318235.1 Ecdyonurus torrentis
AAACATTACCCATATGGTATGTTTTGGCTATACGG
The DNA here is from genome assembly GCA_949318235.1 of Ecdyonurus torrentis. Taxonomy (NCBI): domain Eukaryota; kingdom Metazoa; phylum Arthropoda; class Insecta; order Ephemeroptera; family Heptageniidae; genus Ecdyonurus; species Ecdyonurus torrentis. Next base: position 12,536 of record CASGGR010000015.1, read on the forward strand.
CTTGCACCACACCTTGACATCTCCCCCTTCCGGTAACATTGGACCCACAATGTTGCTAAAAACACAAAAATACATATTGAACATAAAACAAAACATTTTTATATTTATTTCATATAAATAAGAAAAAAAAATCATCAATTTATATATTTATCAGAATAATTGCATTTTTTTTTTTAAATTCATTGCTTCTTATTTTACTTATTTCTTACACACTACTTCTTATTTATATAATTATAATCTTTTAATTATAAACTAAAGAGCTCTACTAAAATAAAAAACATACATATCACTAAATATAGAAGTTATTTAAATAGAAACCTATGTAATTAAATACTATAGAACAATTTGATTGTAAAATAAAACAATGTTACAAATCAGCTTATCTCTAAAACTTAATCTAACTCGAGTCTAAAACTAAAACATATTTTATTAAAACAACTCAATGTTGCATTACCCCACGCAATATTTTTAAGGACTATTTTTTCTGACTATTCTTATGGACTATTCCTATGAACTATCTTACTAATGGACTATTTTTATATGGACGCGCCCCCCATAAAATCAAAGTACTTCTACAGTGTAACCCCATGCAGGACATTATATTCAATAACATCCCTCAAATCTTGCATGCTAAAATCTTACATCCGACTTATATCTCATTTCAAAACGCGGATGAAGCTAAAATGCACCGCACACAACGTATACGTCTCAAATTACTTATATAGCGCTCTGCAACTACTTATATAGCGCCGTGCTATTACTAATAAAGCGCTTTGCATCTACTTATATAGCGCCGTGCTACTACTAAAGGGCGCTCTGCAACTATCATTGCTTGACAGCCATACCTCGTGACGTCTCACGGGACTTTGAAACCTGTGTTTCATTAAATACAAAAATATCATATTGCAAATGATACATACAACCTAAATTACATATGGGCATTAACACAGCTAAATTAACACAAACACAACTACTTGAAAACATTAACATACTGAAAACACGTACTACTTTACCATGTCAAATCTGGCAAACTTGAAAATATAATCTAAAACGCGCTACTAAATATAATATATTTATATAAGATAATCACTACTAAAGTACTCAGGTTCTCACCGAACAATTGTCTACTTTGCATTCATCACAAGAAAATACTAAGTCTCTGTGTATGTGTCCTATGTTGATGCAAAAATTGCATCTCAAGCTTCTACGATATAGATTACCACTTAAATATCCTTCCATTGTCGTTTGGGAAGCTTGAACATCAGGACAACAACACTCCTCAGCACTTTTGTTTGGCTCCAGGCGACCGTGGATTAGGACCCACATAACTGGTCACATCACGGGTAGGCAGTCCCATATTTATCGCTTTCTGGCCAAGATCCATACATATTTTTCTCTGAAATATGGACATCTGTATGAGTGTATATATCTGAACTTTCAGCATATTTGTACGCTTAAAGTATAGTATTATCGTTTATCGTACATTGCAAAATAAAATTATTATTTACTTAATGTACAAAAGTACTGACAATTACAAGTGCAATATTATCTAGCACCAACATAATTATTGTTACTATTTTAAATTCAATAGCATAACCAAAACAAAACATTATCATTATTCGCTAAACTCAACTACATTATACAGTAAAATCATAGATCTATATTATCATCATAAAATCGCCTCTTTTATTTTCTTATTACTTTATCCTAATTACAAACACAAAAATTACTTATTTACTCTTAAATAAAAAGAACATTATAGCAAATTGAAATATTCACATATACATAAGTAAATATTTATTTTATGCAGCGTAATAAAAAATATACAGAAGTATAATACACTGAACTTGAACTTGTTCTACTATTGAAAAAAAACTGCAAGCGTTGCGTAAGAAATTATACAATAAAGCAATCGCATTACAAATTAAGCTTATACAACAAAATTAAAGAATTTATATTTCTCTTTCATTAAATTCTTAACTAAAAAACATATATTATTACACTGCTTTATAAAACTCATAGTATCTCGATTACTCGCCTTAAAATTTTCTGTGCTACTCAAACGTTGTCCTTAGTGTTGTTCTATAACGTTGCCTTCTGTGCCGTTCAAACGCTGTCCTCTGTACGACGTCTTGTCTTGCAGTGCAGCAGAATTCAGTGAGAGTGGTTTTGGACAAGAAATGAAACCACTAACACACAGTTTTGATAGGAGAGGAAAATCGGTAATGCGGTAAGGAATCTTCAATATCGTAGACACTTACGAAAATTAAAGAACACAACTGGACACACACACACACCAAAGTGACCAACACCATTTTAAAAAAATTAATTGTTTTTCAAAATTTAAGCATATTCCATTTTTCGTGATTTCAACAAGTCACTACTTTACGAACAAGGACGGCATTTGTTATAAAAGAAAAAATTTAACTCACAATAAAAACAAATGCCATAAACTCCGGCGCCTCCACCATGTCAAACATCGAAAATTGGTGAAATTAATTTAGTTTTAACATGGTGATGGTGTATAATTGGAATTAAATCAAGTATAGAAACTACTAAAACTTATTGGAAATATGCAATTCGTATACAAAGTTCTTAATTATTGAGAATTTGAATGAATAACAAAAATATTAAATAACAACGATTTCCACGTCTTTTATTTATTTATTGACGTTAGAATTATTCATTAGAATGTATAATGGTGTGAATGGTCAACTTACATGGTTAGCGGAGTTGTCGCGGTGTGTGTGTGCCAGCGTGCCGTGACGTCGCGGTGTGTGAGACTACATCTCGGGTGTAGTTCACCACCTCTCTAGCGTACTCGGTAGCTCAAGAATAAAAGTCTGTCTGAATGAGCCACGAGGGTAGAACCGAACCCTTTTTATACTCGTCGTGTTTACATTTACAATTACAACAAACGTGACACAATAAACTACTAATCATTATTGCAACTATTGCAAACGTAAGCAATAATGATTATTTATTATTATTTCAAAACGCTAGTAATCAAATATAATAAATTTGATTACTAAACATTACCCATATGGTATGTTTTGGCTATACGGCTTGCACCACACCTTGACAATATTGCTTAGTATTTTTAAACTGACAAAATGTGTAATTATTCTTTACTGGCCCATGTTATTGAGTGATCCAACATGGCGTCGACTTTGACATGCATGCAGGCACCTTAGAGAGAGAGAGAGAGAGAGAGAGAGAGAGAGTATCTAGTCCGTGCAGCGGTAGAGTGTGGATGCATTCACTGCTCGCTCGCTAAGCGGAGTAGGGAAAATATTACCTATACTTTTTATTGTGATTACAGTTTTCTTAGTGAGAATAAATAGTAACTTTTATGCAAAATGCGGTGTACAGCATGTAATGAAGAGATTGGTGTGGATAAGTTAATTTGTTGCAAGTCGTGCAAAAATCCATATCATATCAAGTGCACAAAAACTAATCAACGTGGTAGACCATTAAAAACGTGGAAATGTGCTAGTTGTCGTAAGGAAGGTAAAGTTGAAAGTGAAGCTGAAGGAGGAAGTGAAGATGAAGAAGTTGATAAAATAACTCAAATGATGAACATGTTATCTGACTTAAAATCTAAGATTGATAATATAGCTGAGAAAACAAATGAAATTCCAGCTATGCAAAAAGCTCTCGACTTTCAGTCAGAAAAGTATGACGAGCTATTGAAACAACAAAAAACACAAAATAATAACATAAAGGAACTTACTCAAAGAATTCAGAAATTAACTGAAGAAAAACAACAGCAAGAAAAAGTGATTAATGAACTAAAGAATAAGATATGTGAAATAGAGCAAAATCAACTACATACAAATATTGAAATTTCAAATGTGAAAAACATTGAAAATGAGAATGTAAGGCAGACCATAGAGAAGATTGCTGACGCTATGCAAGTTTCAGACACGTTGGACGGCATTGAACATGTATATCGTGTCAAAACTCCGAGAAATGATAGACCAGCTAAAATTGTTGTATGCTTCCGAGCCCAACATCACCGTGCTGCCTGGCTAGAGAAGGCTAGGGGGCGTGGCCTAAATGAGCAGAAAGTATTTGGAGAGGGAGGCACTGCTAAGATATACGTGAATGAGCACATGTCACCATACTACAAGAAGCTTCACTACTTAGCTCGAGAGAGGGCTAAAAACAAAGACTGGAAGTTTGTATGGTTCAAAAATGGAAAACTATTCGCACGTCATAATGAGAATATGGGAATTATTAGAATTGGTGGTGAAAGTGATCTAGATTCAAAAATGGTGTAAATTATCAACAAGATAATTTTAAAGTAGATTTTTTTTTATTATTATTATGTTGGAAGATTTTGAAGAAGATTATGATAAAATTAAATGTAATAATTATGATAGTACAACAGATTGGTTGAAATTAAGTAACATTAGATCAGTAGAGAGAAATTTTGTTATTATACATCTAAACATAAGGTCTCTAAATAAACATTGGGATCAATTTTACATCCGATATAAAGATAGTTTAAATTTAATATCGTGTATTGTTCTTACAGAAATTAACATTAATAATAATGACGTAAATAAATTTGAATTGAAAGGGTTTGAAAATATAACAAAATGTAGAAATACGACAAATAAAGTTAAAGGGGGAGGAATTATGATATTTATAAACAAAAAATGTAAAATAAAATACCTAGAAAACGATGAGAATTATGAGACGTTTGAATGTTTAAAAGTAATTGTAAGTGAAATAAAAATCTGTGCTATATATAAACCACCTGACAGTAACAAAAATAAATTTATTAAAGAAATTGAAAATAAAATTTTAGAATATAATACAGAAAAAACTATTTTGGTGGGGGATTTTAATATAAATTTATTGAATGAAAATGATGAAACAGTAATAAAATATGAAACAAAGTTAGGGAAGTATGGGTTATATAAACAAATAAATATGGTAACTAGAGAAGAAATCGTTCAAGATAAAATTACTGCAACTTGCATTGATCATTTTTTTGTTAAATATCCCGAATTATCTTGTGAATCAGCAATAATAAGGCAAAAAATATCTGACCACTATGCGATTGGATTAATGATTAATTATAAAGAAAGTTTAGTGTTAAATAGTAGCCAAAAAAATTTTAAATTGAATGAAAAGAAATTTGTAAGGGAAATAAACAAAGTAAGATGGGGTTTTATTAAAAATTTGACTGATGCGGATGAAATTTACACTCAAATTAGAGATATATATGATCATCTGCATAAAAAATGTATGTATGAATTCCAAAATAATAAGGTTGTTGGTGTGAGATATGTAAATAACGAAAAATGGATGTCACATAAATTGATTAAATTAATAGAGGATAAAGATAGTATGTTTAGGAAATGTAAAAGTAATCCTACAAATAAAAAATTTAAAGATAAATATCGTAAATTGAGAAATGAAGTGAATAAAAATATAAAAAAAGCCAAAAATAATTATAATAGAAATATTTTTAATATTATAAATAAAAATATGAGACTTGCATGGCAGTTTATAAATAAAAAATTAGGTAAAAAGGTCTCAAATATCGATGAACAAATAATTAAATATTTTGACAATAATTCACTTTTTGAAGTTGCTAATAACTTTGCTACTGAGTTTATTAGTGGAGTACAAAATATTATTCATAAATGTGACATAAAATTTCAAATTATGCCTAATAGTGAAACAAATGTGTCGTTCAACATTCCAATATTAACTATTGAAAAAGCAAAAAAAATTATAAATAGTTTTGATATTAAAAAAGCTCCCGGGGAGGATAAAATAACTGTGCAGGATATTAGATTAGGAGGGGAAAATATGATTGAAGTTTTAACAAAATTTGTAAATTTATCTTTAAAAAAGTGTGTTTATCCTGAAAAATTGAAAATGGCAGTAGTAAGACCAATATATAAATCTGGTAAACACAATGATTATAGTAATTATAGGCCAATTGCATTATCTGATATAGTTGATAAAGTGTTGCAAAAACATATTACATTAAACTTAATTGATTATTTAAGAAATAATAATATCATTCATGAAAATCAATTTGCCTTTCAAAAGGGAAAATCTTGTGTAAAATTAATTATTGAATTTTCTGAATATATAAATACTGAGTTGGAAAAAAATAATCACATTCTTGTATTGTTTGTTGACCTATCAAAAGCATTTGATACTTTATTGCATGAAATTGTTATACAAGAGCTGGAAAGGATAGGAGTTGTTGGTCCAGCTCTTGAGTTAATTAAATCATACTTAAAAGATAGAAAAATTGTGGTGGAAATTAATAAAATTAGGGGCAATGTTTTTGAAGTAAATGTTGGAGTAGGTCAGGGTACAAATATTTCCCCGATTTTATTTTTAATTTACGTTAATACATTGTTTTCTATACTAAAAAATTGTAAGGTACTAATGTTTGCAGATGACCTTGCAATAATAGTGTCACATAAAAATTTTAAGGAAGCAGAAAATATATTACAAATAAATATTAATCATCTAGCTCACTGGGCACATGATTATGGTCTAATAATAAATATTAAAAAAACTAAAGTCATTCATATTTATAATAGTTATTTAAGAAAAGATGAGGTAGTAAATGTAACTATTCATACAAATGATTGTTTGCACAATTTTAGGTTTAATTGCTCATGTACTAAAATTGAGCAAGTATCATCCCATATTTATTTGGGAACAATTATTGACCAAGATTTTAAGTGGAACTTACATATAAATAAAATTATAACAAAAATTAAACAAACTATTCCAGCTTTTTATAATATAAAACAATTAGTTGACAAAAAAACGTTAAGAAATTTATATTATGCAATTGTTCATCCATTTATTTTGTACTGTATTGCAGCCTGGGGATTTAATACATCTGGTGCCATGACTCAATTAATTAAAATGCAAAAAAGAATTTTAAAGGTCATGAAACAAGGTGATAAATTTGGTTATAATGATAATGTATTTAAATATTGGAACATATTACCTATTGAAAGTCTGGCTAAAGTTGCATTAATAACCGAGAAATACTCTAAATTTAAAGGCGATACTAAAAGTTTTGTATATAACACAAGAACATGTAATAAAGAGCCATATGTAACACCAAAATATGTAAATAGATTTGGTGAAAGAACTCATAAAATAATATTGCCTAAACTTTGGAATGAACTGCCAAATCATCTAAGAAACTTAGATGATGAAAAAATTGTGAAAAAAGAAATAAAAAATTGGATGTTTAAAACACTAGAAACTTTAAATTAAGTAAAGAAAATTAAATAATTATTTTAAAAGGTTTATTTTATTTATATATAAAGAAAAATATTATTTTATTTAAAAATCATAATACAGAATGTGGTAATGATATATCGTAGTATTAGAAAATAATGTGGTACACTTACATTATTAAATATATTATATTATTTAAATACTAAAAAAAACTGTATAATTATTT
>CASGGR010000015.1:25000-39652 GCA_949318235.1 Ecdyonurus torrentis
TAACTGACCAAGTTTACAAATTTCAAAAACAGTTTTTTTCAGTCCAAACTTTTTTGCATGTTTGTCAATAAAAATTGATGATTGGTGGACATCTGAACTCAGATATGTCCTAGCATGCACATGTCAAAAACTGAACAAACTGGAGAGACGTAATCCACTAGAGGTTTATTTTGCCAGTGTACCATGTTATTATGAATATTATAATCAACATGCAGTATAATGACGATGACAGAGACGTGCAGATATGTATTTTTTATTACTCGCCTCATTACATCTTATAATCATCTCGTTACTTTTTATTTTTTTTATATACAGATTTTTTTACTACACTTTTATTTTAACATTGCTGAAATAATAATATCTCTCGATCTCTCTCTCTCTCTCTGTCTATCTCTCTTCCATTAAAATTATTTTAAATTTTTATATATAATAAAAAACGTAATTTTATATTGTCATTTTATTCTATTAATATTTAACGAATTTATGTTTTATTTTAAATATTTAAAAGTTGACATTAAATTTAAAGTACAAAAATAATTCTAATAATGCTCAGAAGTACTGCATTTCACTGGATCTTGGATTTCTTAGTAAGTTCGTTCGTTCGTTCGTTCGTTCGTTCGTTCGTTCGTTCGTTCGTTCGTTCGTTCGTTCGTTCGTTCGTTCGTTCGTTCGTTCTTTCGTATTATTAATATAGATTTTGTTTTCAGAATAGTAATAGTTACAAATATTACATAACAAAGATTATTTAGACATTTTCAATTGTAAATTGTAAATATCATAAAATTTCTAATGTAAATTTTTCAATTCTTCATTTTAACTATATCGAAAAAAAAATTTTTTTGATCAAATATTTTCTCTCTTATCTGATGTCAGTCAAATTTGTATCCCAAGCACTTTGACTCGCAAGTGACGTCACAAATGGACCACTTGCAAAGATATGTTTTAATTGTTGTAACAAACAAGTGAAAACGATTTTTCCATATAAGAAATGCATTACGAATATTTCAAATTGATTTAAAAAGTTCGTTCAATGCATTTGATCCAGTGCACAAATATATAAAGTTTCAACTTGACCTTTTTTTTTTTTTTTTTTTTTTTTTTTTTTTTTTTTTTTTTTTCTTTTTATGTCAATTGTCAAATCAATAAAATATTTCCTCCGTTTTATATGTTTGCAATTTTGTAGTTTAGCTTGACATATAAAAGTCATTGACCTCAAAGTCAATCAACTTCGTGCACAAAATTATTTGCAGCAACTTTTGCTATCAATGCTGCTCAAGTCAATGAATGCTTGTGATGTGGAGAGAGGGAAACATCTGCAGCAAAATATTTTACAAACATTTTAAACATAAGCAAAATCTATATTACTACAGCTTATTCTGTAAAGTAAAGTAAATCTCAACAACAGTGATTGGCTGACCAACAAAATACGACACGTTCATTGGTTGATCTGGTTTTTTGAGCCAACAAAATTGACAAAAATTGAGTCACATGAAGAGCATGGAACTTTTTAGCTCGTTCTGCAAAGTCAGACTTCCGGCGCAACTTTTGTGTCGATATGTTCCTTTGTTATAACAGCTGATTATGACTTCGTTACCTGTTTACTACGTTTATACATATGGTCGATCATTGTTATTTCTTCGTTTAGAACTTTGAACTTGATAAGAATGAAAGAAACTCCACACAAAAAAGTTCCATGCTCTTCATGTGACTCAATTTTTGTCAATTTTGTTAGCTCAAAAAACAAGATCAACCAATGAATGTGTCGTATTTTGTTGGTCAGCCAATCACTGTTGTTGAGATTCACTTTACTTTACAGAACGAGCTTTTGTGTGGAGTTTCTTTCATTCTTATCAAGTTCAAAGTTCTAAATGACAAAATTTCATATTGCTCCTCTATAGATATGTTGAACAATATAATATACAGCGTGCACCCCATGTGGCTGTACAACATCAGAGAACATTACAACCGGAAACTCTACATTTTCTCTGTTTGTACTCAAGTTATAGCGATAAAATTGACCACGTGATAACTTCAATATAACATCGAGCCACTGCCAAACTTTGATGTTCATCTGGTGACAATTGTGAGAGATATAAGAGTACTTCCGGTTGTGGAAATATGTGATCTCGTATTTGTTGGAGTGTAGGTTATATTGCCAAGAAACTTTTTATTATTGAAACTTTGCGGCTGTCTTTGTCCATATTGCGTAATATGTAATATCATAGTCACTTTATTGCATTGTGTGTGTGTGTGTGTGTGTGTGTGTGTGTGTGTGTGTGTATGTGTGTGTGTGTGTGTGTGTGTGTGTATGTGTGTGTGTGTATGTGTATGTGTGTGTGTGTGTGTGTGTGTGTGTGTGTGTGTGTGTGTGTGTGTGTGTGTGTGTGTGTGTGTGATAGAGAGGGAAAGAGAGCATCTATATATATATATATATATATATATATATATATATATATATATATATATATATATATATATATATATATATATATATATATGCAAATGTCTACCAACTTTTATATGATATTGGATTTTTTTATATTTTCGTATGCATAAAACTATAACAATAACTATTATGTAATATTACCTTATCTCTCTCTCTCTCTCTCTCTCTCTCTCTCTCTCTCTCTCTCTCCCCTATATCCGTTATTTCTCTTCCAGTTATTATACTATATTATATAAAGCAAAACCTTTCTTACCTCCAAATAACAATTAATTCTTCAAGATTAATTAAGTTACAAATAATATGTAGCCAGGCAAAAACTTTTACATACAAAAAGTTTGTTAATTAAGAAATATAAACGGGAGGTTATCGGTTTAGCGCGCGGGGAGACGCGGGGAAAGCTAAGGGTCCCCTAATTTAACATTACGCTTATGGAGAAAAACAAGTTTTTTGCGATTTTTGAGAAAACTACTCCTCCGATTTCGGAGAAATTTAAATGAGAAATACTAGACATACTTTTACGTGTTTTAAGCCATAGTCATTTTTAAGCATTTTTTTAAACCGATAACCTCCATTAACAACTAGTTATATTGTGATGTCATCTGGAATACAAAATGTAGATAGGATGGTTTCAGTAAGTTAAAGAGAGAGTTCAGGGCTGTTTCAAAGTTAGACAATGACAAGAACTGTTCATTGACTCACATGTGATGACCCAAAGCCCTTTCTTAGCCCCATGGTAGCCCCTTAAACTTACGCTCATCCTGCGAGATATGCAACCCGCTACAACATTTTCTATAGTAAAGCTGTAACTATGACGTAAAAGATACGGGACATGTTGCATATCTCGCAGAATGATCACTAATTAGCGGGGCTACTGAAGGTCTTTGGGTCATCATATGTGAATGTATGAACAGTTCTTCTCATTATCTAACATTGAAGAAGGCATCTTGTAACCACGGAACTTATTCTTTAAGAAGTATAGCAAGTTTTTATTTATTTATTTATTTATTTTTATTTTTTTATTTTTTACGAATTAGGCCCCACGCACGCCGAAATCAGTAACGGACATCCATCGTTTAACAATATTTGTAGTTTTTTACTGTATACATGAAGCTGCTATATGCATGACCACATGCACATACCTACATAATATTTACATTGCTTTTTGGTTCGTCTATCTATCCTATTTTTTATTTTTTTATTTTTTTATTTTTTACTTTTTGAAATATTTGTTAAACTGGATCTAGATCCAAATATTTTAACTTAATAAGTAAACAGTAATGAGGATTAAATTTGTTAATTATATAGTGTGGTTGTATTCATGTTAAATTTGTTAAAGTCGACGCCATGTTGGAGCACTCAAAAACATGGTATAGGAAAATGACTCATTTTGTCAGTTTAAAAATACTATGCAATATTTTTGAGAGCATTGATGTTGTTAACAGCTTGAATTTCAAGTATGTGAGAAAAATAACAAAATATAACAACAAAATTTACTGATTTCCTAAAGAAAATAAAAGATTGTCCTATGTTGAGCAATATTATTCATTGCTCCAGTATGGCCTCTAAGTGCATTAAATATGACGTCATGTGGATATACTCTAGAAATCGTTCTTACAGTGTATAGTTATATTGGATGAACAAACTATAGGTATTAAACTTTCCTCTCTCTCTCTCTCTCTCTCGCTAGGGACACAACGCCAATGTTTTCACTTGAATATTTTAAAAGTTTACGAAAAGGTCGCGCCAAACTATGGCTATATAAAAGGTATATTATACAAAGTACATAAGAAGATGGCAGCAATCTGTACATATTTATACTACAATACGGTGTATGTGGATGACGTCATATTTAATGCGCTTGGAGACCATACTGGAGTAGTGAACAACATTGCACAGCATAGGACAAACTTCATTTAAGCCATTTTTTTTTTTTGCTAATTTTTTGTTCATGTTATTTTTCTCACATACTTGAGATACTAATTCAACATATTTACAACATCAATGCTATCAAAAATATTGCATAGTGGTTTTAAACTAGCAAAATGAGTTTTTGTCCTATGTCACCCATGTTATTGAGTTATCCAACATGGCGTCGACTTAAAACATGAATGCATACACCCTATACAACAGTACATATAAGTCCCATGTACTCACGCTTACTTTGCAGTTTGTCAATGACAGCGCACTCAAAGTCGCACTTAAGTTTTAGCGGTCCACTCACTCACCTGCAACATACAAAAATAAAACATCAAATATTTGTATCCTAACATTTATAAACATTTATACACACAGGGAGTTTTATTGAAGTTGAAATTTATAACGTTTTAAACTAATTTTTTTATAAAAATCTCATATTCAAATTAATATTAGTTTTTTTTTTTTTTTTTTTTTTCAGAATAATTTGTTCTGGAAAAACCTGAAAGAAATTATTTTTCATTAAAAGTGAAGCCAAAGAACTCGATGTTATTTTGACTATTTTGTTAAACGCTAAAAAAAACTTAGAGTGGGTCAAAATCAGGGTTCAAATATTCATTTATTCATTATAGGGAGAATTTAGCGTAACTTTGACGCTCTGTTGTGACCAGAGTTTTTTTATCATAGAATTTTGTTAATTTTATTTTTTATTATACAGCATCCTGAACTTAATTCAAAATATTAATAGGGTGTATGCGGTTGACGTCATATTTATTGCGCTTGGAGGCCATACTGGAGTAGTGCATAACATTGCTCAGCATAGGACAAACTTCATTTAAGTCAATTTTCTTTGGGAAATTGGTTAATTTTTTGTTATTTGTTATTTTTCTCACATACTTGAGATACTAATTCAATATATTTACAACATCAATGCTCTCAAAAATATTGTATAGTTTTTTTAAACTGGCAAAATGATTTTATTTCCTATACCACCCATGTTATTGAGTTATCCAACATGGCGTCAAATTTAACATGAATGCATACACCCTATAGACTGCTACTCGTTGTACATCCTTGCGCTTTGCCGCCATGTTTGTGGTGCCTAATACATTGTCCAGCATAGGAGCAACATCATCTACTCTCATTTATTACAAAAATACAAGTATATTTGGAGTGTCAGTATTTGTGTGATATTGTTGTAGCTTATTAGCAGCTACAAATATGACTTACATTGAGCTGGCACGTTTGCTATCAGTTATATCAAAATAACGTTTTTCCTATGCTGGCCTGTGTATTTCTGACCAACAAAATGGCGGCTCTTAAATATGAGTGCAAGCATTCTGTAGTAAATATTTAATATTCAGTGAACGTAATTCAAGATAATAATAAAAATTAACTTCTAGCCTAAAAAATAGTCTTTTAACAATAACGTTTTTCGCTTTTTTTTTTTTTTTTTAATGTTTCAAACACAAAAGTTGACTGCTCTAATAATAATCTCTTTTCTCTTAACCGCAACCAAAAAAAAACTTTGAGAACTTTTTTATTTAAACTTTTTTTAACATCGTAATATTTTATTTTGCTTTAGTAAATAAAAGTCATCGCTAATCTTTATAGAAACTGAACATACTGTACGAGTGCAATATCAGATTTTGTGCTACCTGGCTAGCTACTTCACCTGTAGTTGTCACTTTGTACTACCTGGCTAGCTACTTCACCTGTAGTTATTATCGGTCAGTACACATATTTTTTCTCAGTGTAGTTCACATAAAGTCAGTTTTAAAAGTGTATTCTCCAGAGGTTAATTTAAGCAAAGAGAGTTCGCATTGTAAAGTATATAAATACAAAATTGGACTTACAGAAAATAAAATAAAATGAAAATTTTTATTTTAGGGTTTGTGAGAAGTGCGATATCAGATAGAACACTTCTCTGGGGAGCTGTGGCTCTCTCTGGCCGGTACTTTGTGTTGTACGTGACCGCACTAGAGAGACTGTGCTAGCCCGCACTTTGTGTGAGACATTTAATGTGGGTTATATAAACATATATATATATATATATATATATATATATATATATATATATATATATATATATATATATATATATATATATATATATATATATATATATATATATATATATATATATATATATATATATATATATATATATATATATATGTCTATATAACCTATAAACCAACAAAGCAGCGAGCTTTAATGAGAATCACAAGCAAATTATTACCACACTTTTAAAGTTCCCTATAGGGTGCTTGAACATCCTTGCGCTTTGTCGCCATGTTTGTGGTGCCTAAGAAGAAATTACGAAGTTAATTACTAAGTTAGCATATAGAAGAAACAGTATTTAACCTTAAAGGGTTAAATTCAAGCATGTGAGAAAAACAAATTTATTTTATATTCTAAGGAAAATAGCGATAAACGAAGTTTATCCTATGTTAAGCAAAGAAATTTTATTTGAGACACTCGAATTATTTGAATGCAAATCACATTGAATGATTGACGTATAATTATATTTAATTAAACACTTAAATCTCTTGTCAACTTACAATTTTATCATTTAGAATACTAGATTGATAATTACCATACCTTAATATCCATGAATCAGACACTAACATGTTGATTTTGTATTTATTTTTATTTAAGTAGTAATTTCACGTATCTGACGTCATAATGTACCGATATGGTCGGTATAGAGGTAAAGAACTTGAGGGAGGGGCTTAAATTTATCACGTGACCAGAGCGTGGACTTTGATTGGTGGCGGTACATTGTGACGTCAGATACGTGAAATAACCTCCAAAATGAAAATAAATACAAAATCAAGGTATTGGTGTCTAATTCATGGATAATAAGGTATGGTAATTATCAATCTAGTATTCTAAATGATAAAAAAGTAACTTGACAAGGGATTTAATATGGGAACATCATAACATGACACAGTTAGTTTGTTGTTATGCAGAAATTTTGCTGAAATAATACACATCAAAGCTACATTGTACAAAATGTTCAGTTCCATAGATGTAACTCTTCAGTACAAACCAATAACTTGGTTGACAAAAGTTTAAACAGTAACTTGTTAGTATAAACGTTATTTCTTCAGTGATAAATAGTTAGCTCTGCACATCTTAACAAACTTTGTATATATCGAACATATTTATTGTAAAAAACGTCTAAAATCGACTTTTTAATGGCTTTTTTACGTGCGAGTTAGCGTAATTGTTATGTACATACTTATTTTTGTACGAGAACAAATTTAACTGGATACAAATGTTTAAAGTTCGAGTTTTCATGTTTCATATTTAAAAACAATATTTTGATTTAATTAAGTTTAAATAAACAATCTGGTAATTTAAATATTTTAATAAAATAGCAGGAATTTAATTATACATAGTATAAACTATAAACCCATGCTAATGTGGAGTATAATAATAAGAGTAATAATATTTGTGTGTGTGTGTGTATGTGTGTGTGTGTGTGTGTGTATGTGTGTGTGTGTGTGTGTGTGTGTCTGTGTGTGTGTGTGAATGTGTGTGTGTGTGTGTGTGTGTGTGTGTAAGAGAGAGAGAGAGATATCATTTTTCATATAACTTAATAACTGTAATAAAATAATCCGTCAAAGATAATGAAATAAAAAAAAGTTATTACAAAGGATTAACAAAAGTTATAGTTTTGGTGAACCTGCAAGCTTTTAATTTCATTAAGTGTTTGGCTAGGTGCTCTCTCTCTCTCTCTCTCTCTCTCTCTCTCTCTCTCTCTCCCTCTCTCTACCTGAGAGATTTATAAATGTTCAAATACTCTCCACTAATTGATTATTTAACTAAGAATCTTCGTTCAAAAATTTATAGTCGATACTTGTGGCTTATAATAAAAATTAAACTTTATTCTACTGTTCTCTCTCTCTCTCTCTTTCTCTCTCTCTTTCATTTATTTACGCTGGTAATCTTGCTGCTGCTGCTGTTGTTCTATTTTCTGGATTAAAACTTATAAACTACACTACTAGAAAATTGCTTTATATATATATATATATATATATATATATATATATATATATATATATATATATATATATATATATATATATATATATGTTTGAAAATTTGAATATCGAGCGAGGTGACATGATGATAAAAATTTCATTTTTGTCTTACCTTCTGTAAAACAACTGGGCTTTCACTCGCTGCTTAATTTGATGATAAAAATAACACACAACACCAAAACTTGTCACTATATAAATTAATAAAATACTCAATTCACAGTTTTTAAAAATCTATATACATAGCTATGGTATATTCACACACAATTGTAACGTTTTCGAGGGCGTATATAAAACTATATACTTGTCTGCCTCTCTTCATCAGCTTACTGACTCTTGCTCACGAGGCGAGCCGACCTCCGCAATGGGGGGTGTGGCTCGTTCTCGTCAGGTGGTTTATTATTATTTACATTTTCACCTGTACGGTCACGTGGTACACTTTTCTTAAAAGAATCTATGAGTGGAATCCAAATAGGTGGTAATTCAAAACTGGGCTGACTGATTGTTTCATTTTTTCTTCTTGCCATTTCTATTGATTCTAATATTTTTCTTTTTTTATAGTGACTCTCTCTTCCTATTACTTTTGTTTTTTCCCATAGAATTTGATGATTACTTTCCAGCGCATGATCTACTAGTTTTGAATATCCTGTATCTCTTTTTTCTATTTTTTGCCTGTGTTCATTCACCCTGATCTCTAATGGTCGACCTGTTTCTCCGATATATTCTTTCTCACAAACACAGGGAATAGAATATACTACATCTTTATTCATATTTTTCTTCATGTCTGGTTTTGTACGTGCTAAACTTGATTTTAATGTTTCTTTTGAAGAACAAACAATACGAAGATTGACTCCTTTACCTATACGTTGTATTTTTTCACTCAAACCTTGTATATAGGGGATGCAGATAGTTGCGTCTGGTTTCTTTTCTTCTGTTTTGTTTTTTTCTGTGCGGTTTTTATTTTTTATTTTAGCAACAACATGTAATGGATAGTCATTTTCTCTTTAAATCTCTTCTATTTTATTAATTTCTTCATTTCTTACGTTGTTATCATTGCAGTGCGTTTTTGCCCTATGTAACAATGTAGCTGCTATACCTGTTTTTGTTGAGTGTGGATGATTTGAGTTAAAATTCAGATATCTTCCACTGTCTGTCACTTTTCTATAGACTGAAGTTGTAATTTTGTTTTCTTTAGATCTTTTTACACGTACATCTAGGAACGGCAATTCACCTTCTTTTTCATACTCAATCGTGAATTTTATTGTCTCTGCCTGATTATTCATATGTTCTAAGAACGATTCAACTGGGGACTCATTTTGTGGCCATACTATGAAAGTATCGTCCACGTATCTTTTATATACCACTGGCTTTGGTGTATAACATTTTATCGCGTTATTTTCCAGTTTTTCAAGGTATATATCACTGAGAGCTGGTGATAATGGACAACCCATAGCTAAACCATTCTTCTGTTTATAAAAAGATCTATTGAATTCAAAGTATGTGTTTTTAATACATAACGATATTAAATTCATAATAGTTGCAACACTATGTTGTGTTCTATTTTTTAATGTTTTGTCAACTTCAAGTTTTTCTCTGGTAGCTAACAAGGCTTCATCTACTGGTACATTAGTAAATAGGCTTGTTACATCAAAACTAACCATAATATGCTTTTCTTCAATATTTCTTCCTTGAATTTCTTTAACAAAACAACTTGAATTTTTTATAAATGATGTACTACTTCCTAACAATGGATTAATAATTTTTACTAAATATTTCGCTAGCACGTGACTAGGCGAACCAATACTGCTAACAATAGGTCTAAGCGGTACTTCTTTTTTATGTATCTTTGGTAGACCATAAATATGTGGTGGTTTGCAATGACGTGGAGCTAATTGAAGACGTGTTACTTTTTTCATTTCTTTTAGCTTACATAATGCAGAATTTACATTTCTCTCTAAATTTCCAGTAGGGTTTGAATTTAAAATTTGATAATCAGAGCTGTCTACTAATTCTTTTAACTTTTTATTATATTCTTCTTTGTTCATAACCACCGTCACATTACCTTTATCTGCTTTTCTTATTATTATGGATTTATTTGACTTAAGTTGTTGTAACGCCTCATTTTCTTCATCTGTAAGATTACTTTTTGTTTGTTTATGTTTTTCTATTGCTTGTTTTATTTTAACTCTAAATTCTTCTGCTTTCTCTGGTCCTAAATATACATAGTGAATATACATGGTGAATATAACATAGCTATGTATATAGATTTTTAAAAACTGTGAATTGAGTATTTTATTAATTTATATAGTGACAAGTTTTGGTGTTGTGTGTTATTTTTATCATCAAATTAAGCAGCGAGTGAAAGCCCAGTTGTTTTACAGAAGGTAAGACAAAAATGAAATTTTTATCATCATGTCACCTCGCTCGATATTCAAATTTTCAAACATTAAAAAGCGGCATGGGCCTGCAGTAAGAAGAATTATAACCCTTTACGAGACTCTCGAAAGAAAAATTATTAAATTTTCCAATCATTTGGAATTTTTGAGTGAATGCAAGAAGGAAAAAATTATCCCCAAATTCCTAAGAATAAATAAAAAAGTTGCATACTTGTCTTCAAATAGAATAATAAGAAAAGCTGAAACTTTATAACTGTTAGATACAATTAAATCTGTAAGACGAATAGTATTTAATGAAAAAGTAGAATTAAAAAAAGTTAAAAAACTATTGAAATTAGAACTATCAAAAAAGGAACTTGCGTTTGTGATTACAAATATCAAGGTAAAAGCAGAAAAATGCAGAGCAAAACAGATAAAAACGCACCAAAAGAAAATTCTCAATCTAAAAGAACATGTTTGTGCATTGTCAAACAAAAAGACAAAAATTCATGCAGAGGAGGTAGAAAAAGTGTGTAAGCATGTAGTAAACTTGTCTGATGTTGTGATGACCTTGCATCAAAAGAGTGTGCTTGAAAAAGGATTGAACTATGCTGTTACTCCAAGTCAAGTTCCAACGTTAGAAATTATCAGAAATATTGAGGTAGGCGCTGTATATTTAGGACCAGAGAAAGCAGAAGAATTTAGAGTTAAAATAAAACAAGCAATAGAAAAACATAAACAAACAAAAAGTAATCTTACAGATGAAGAAAATGAGGCGTTACAACAACTTAAGGTCTTATCCTACATGTAAAGTACAGCCAAAAGTGTCCGTGGAAAATCATTCAAACTTTCAGGGTTTATTTATAAAGGTAAAAGACTCTTGTATACCAATTTTTGAAAAGATATATGAATTAGGAGAAAATTAAAAAAAAATTAATTTAACATTAGTTTAAATGGAGTTTCAGTTTTTTTGAAATAACTCAAAAAGTGTCCGTAAATTGCATATAAAAAAAATATGACATGATAGAGAATTTTATTTCACTATTTGTAATTTTTTTTCAGATTTTTGTAAGGATAAAGTTTTTTTATATTAATTTTCAAAAAATATTTTGGTTATGTAAATTAGCTGGAGGGGGATGAGTGTAAGTAACTGAGAACGTTTGGCAACCTAGAAAATCAAGTGGCGAGATATTTTCACGAAAGCACTCGCAAAAGACCGAGCGTAGCCGAAGTGCTTACACAGGGAGTATAATGGAGTCAGAAATGCCAACATGAGAAAAAAAGTTTTAGTTTTTTATTCTGCAGAATCAACAAAATAAAGTAAATTATGTATCTTTTAATATTTCTTCTTAAAAACTTTTCATTATCATTATTTTTATTTAATAAATTTTATGTTCTACATTGTGTATTTCATATTTTGTATAATATTATTTCATTTTAAAAAGTAGTGGTTTTACCTTACAGTTGGTAAAAAGAATCAGCTGATTTTTGGCACTATTTTTTTTTTATTTTTTTTTATGATATATTTTTTGATGATATATATTTTTTTAAATTTTAATATAGTAATAAAGGAAAAACAAACAGTTATTGAGAAGAAAACGTTAAAAGAATTAATTTGACATATATTTTTATAGAAGCGTTTATTTGAAGCGTTATTCAGTGAGAAATTTTTGTTGTAAGAAGATGTTACCTAAAATTACTATAAAATTACTAAAAAAATAAATAAATGAAAAAATAATAATAAACTGCATGCAAGTTGGCTATTATGCGTATCTCTCTTTTTTTTTTTTTTATATATATATTATTGTTATTAGTGCATGTAATAAAATCTGTAAAGGTCTGTCCACAATGAAGCGCAAGTCTATGAACTCTTACATGAAGATAGGACAATTGATGTTATATGGTTTCTTATGCGAAAGTTACGTGAATTTACGCGTCGTTATGGGCTGTCCACAATGACACGTAAATTCACGTAACTTTCACGTAAGAATCCAAATAACATTGATTGTCCTATCTTCACGTAAGAGTTATGTAAATTTACGCGTCATTGTGAACAGACCTTTATAAACAGCCCATATTAACAAATAAGGTACATGCACGTATTTTCCACTATATACTACATAGATGTTTTGAGTTTTGATTTTTTTTTTTTTTTTTAATATATATATTGAATTTTTTTTCCAAGTAATTTATTTTCCTTTATATTTCAATTTACAACAGCACGACACAAATATAATGAGTGTAATGATGTTGTTTACTAACTCGCGAGATGTTTTTTAAAAAACTGCATGCACCTGTGCGTGTGGTATGCGCACACCTGATTATTCGCGCGAATCATAACACTCTTTCGCGGTCGCCCGCGGGCATTACGGCGACGTTGCCAAGTTTATTACTTTCCCTCCCCACCTCCTTCCAAGCAGTGGTGGGGAGACAGGTAGCTAACTTCTGGCGTGAGCTACATGTGATATAAGACCTTAAGTCAAATAAATCCATAATAATAAGAAAAGCAGATAAAGGTAATGTGAGGGTGGTTATGAACAAAGAAAAATATAATAAAAAGTTAAAAGAATTAGTAGACAGCTCTGATTATCAAATTTTAAATTCAAACCCTACTGGAAATTTAGAGAGAAATGTAAATTCTGCATTATGTAAGCTAAAAGAAATGAAAAAAGTAACACGTCTTCAATTAGCTCCACGTCATTGCAAACCACCACATATTTATGGTCTACCAAAGATACATAAAAAAGAAGTACCGCTTAGACCTATTGTTAGCAGTATTGGTTCGCCTAGTCATTATGCTTACATAATGCAGAATTTACATTTCTCTCTAAATTTCCAGTAGGGTTTGAATTTAAAATTTGATAATCAGAGCTGTCTACTAATTCTTTTAACTTTTTATTATATTCTTCTTTGTTCATAACCACCGTCACATTACCTTTATCTGCTTTTCTTATTATTATGGATTTATTTGACTTAAGTTGTTGTAACGCCTCATTTTCTTCATCTGTAAGATTACTTTTTGTTTGTTTATGTTTTTCTATTGCTTGTTTTATTTTAACTCTAAATTCTTCTGCTTTCTCTGGTCCTAAATATACAGCGCCTACCTCAATATTTCTGATAATTTCTAACGTTGGAACTTGACTTGGGAGTAACAGCATAGTTCAATCCTTTTTCAAAGCACACTCTTTTGATGCAAGGTCATCACAACATCAGACAAGTTTACTACATGCTTACACACTTTTCTCTACCTCCTCTGCATGAATGTTTGTCTTTTTGTTTGACAATGCACAAACATGTTCTTTTAGATTGAGAATTTTCTTTTGGTGCGTTTTTATCTGTTTTGCTCTGCATTTTTCTGCTTTTACCTTGATATTTGTAATCACAAACGCAAGTTCCTTTTTTGATAGTTCTAATTTCAATAGTTTTTTAACTTTTTTTAATTCTACTTTTTCATTAAATACTATTCGTCTTACAGATTTAATTGTATCTAACAGTAATAAAGTTTCAGCTTTTCTTATTATTCTATTTGAAGACAAGTATGCAACTTTTTTATTTATTCTTAGGAATTTTGGGGATAATTTTTTTCCTTCTTGCATTCACTCAAAAATTCCAAATGATTGGAAAAATTTAATAATTTTTCTTTCGAGAGTCTCGTAAAGGGTTATAATTCTTCTTACTGCAGGCCCATGCCGCTTTTTAATGTTTGAAAATTTGAATATCGAGCGAGGGTGACATGATGATAAAAATTTCATTTTTGTCTTACCTTCTGTAAAACAACTGGGCTTTCACTCGCTGCTTAATTTGATGATAAAAATAACACACAACACCAAAACTTGTCACTATATAAATTAATAAAATACTCAATTCA